>JAOTOK010004452.1:0-13466 GCA_025770025.1 Virgularia gustaviana
GATACAGTTCGTGAAAACCCACGAAGGACAACAATACACTAGCAAGGCGCCCGAAATGTGATAAGTAAGTCAGATCATGGCTGCAAAGTCCTACTATATCCTTATGCTATGTTACTTTTCGCTTTTATAAGGTTTCGTACCATCGAAATGTCAATAACAAAACATTTTGCTGCTTTTTCGATCGGATTGAGTCATTTCGCATTCTTGGCCAGGCGTGTCGGTCGCGTGCGGCCGAAAGACTGTCCGATTTCTGATCGTGCAAAGCCCCAGCATGGCATGACATGATGCTCGTGCAGGTGCATTAGGGCATGCCCGCGATTTCTGGCCATGAACTTACTACCAGTCAGTAATACGTCATTACATGGATGTTATAGATCTTTCTAGAGAGAATAAATAAAAATATAAACTTCAAAAACTAAAATATACATTCATACCAAATTGTAGTTAGGTGATATTTACATGTATTTAAGATAATTTCAATTTTAGTAGTTTGTAAAATTATTGTATATCATATATATGTATGTAGATATGTTTCTTGGAGTTCATTTGTTTGACTTATATCAGTATTTAAGTTAAATTAAGTAAAGGAAACGCACGCTCCAAGCTCACGCGGTAATTTGTAGAATACAAAATGAGGTACTGACTAGCATCTCGCGGAAGCGCTACAGCCTTAACGAAAACTCTGACCGCCGCCAAATTATATATTACTTGTAGATAAAGACGTAAACTTCGGTAGCAAACTCGATTGGAAGTTAACAAAACTAACCTTCATGTGAATACCAGCTGTATTATAATAATAATAATATAATAATAATAATAATGTTTATTTGAAATGCATCATTGCACTTTTCAGTGAATTACAATGTGTTATTTGTACAAGTGAAGTATGAAAAATTTAAAAACCATTTTAAGAATAATAAAACTACATTTACAAGAAAATCTAATAAATTATTTAATACAAGTATGATCAAAATTATGACTAAAAACATTTATAGTAGATTAACTATCCAATATTATTACTAATTATATTCACAAAGCAGGTATCCAAAGTCGAAAAAAAGCAGTTATATTCACCATACATGAAGAAATCAAACCACGCATTTGAAAACTGAAAATCTGGGCTAAACAACCACTAAAAAACATTGTCTAGAAGTTGTAAAAGCCGTCTGTGGTTGGTCAAACAAAACAACTGGATCCGCTTGAGTGTGCATATTTGCATTTTAACCGCGTGCAATTTTTTACTGGGGACGAGCAAGAGATTACCACATCCCTACTGATAATACAGTATATCCAGTTCCCACAGCCTGTCAACAATCAGGGTACCTATAGTGTCATTGTGCTAGAGGACAGATAGGGAAGAGACTAACTTGCGATACATGCAAACATTAGGTCTTCTTTTTGCACTCCCAATGGTTGAATGCCTTGTTGCTTTCGTTTAAACCTCTTAGATGCTTGGATATCTGATTTGGGCACTCTTTTCCTGTCTTTGCTGCCACATGCTTTATGTATGTTTTCCTACTGGTGTGGATAGCCTTTCTAACAGGTTTTGCCTGCTAGTTATTCCACCAGGGTAGTCCGAAACTGCTAAGGGCAACAGCAAATTGCACAATCATCGTGCCTTGGAACTTTTGGGCAGCGAATCCACGCAAGAGAATTGATGCACTTATTCCTGTTTTGTGCTGATCCTCTTACACATCTACTAAGTAGCCTTGCATCCCTTAGGGACACCAAGACAGGTTGCAAAACATCGAAAAAGTATCTGGCTTGTATGTTTTTGTTCCAGTGGTTTTGTCTTGCTGGCAATTGCACCAAGAACATTCTCCTGGTGGACAAAAGCGGTGCCGAAGTTCTGATTTTGCTGCTTTAACATTGCGACTCAAGTGTAGCACTGATATTCTTCTTCATAGTGTAGACAGCAACTGGACTTTGACTTCGGTTGGATTTGGTTGAATTAAAACGTTGTGACGAATAGCAGAGCCATACTGCTATTTGCAAGCTACCATGAGTAAATCTGGCAGGTGTTATTAGAAACAGAAATCTGTAGACGGTGATCTTAGACGCCTTGTTATTGACAAATGCCTGCCTGCTGGAGGAGACAAGATTTCTGGACTGTTGCCTACGACTACATCATTCACGGCAATCGCGAGAGAACTTAAACTTAGTCCAAATACTGTGTCCAAGATCTGGCGACGATTCTGTTCTGATCTCACTGAAGATCCTTCTCTGAGAGGTGGCAACTTTTGCGGTGAAGGCTCGATCTCACTGCGCGAACTTTACTCGGTATTAGAAGAACTAGGTGATGTCGGGGGGTGACATTTCTCTATCATCGATATCACGGTGGATAAAAAGCAAGCTTCCCTCAGGAAAGCAATATTCTCGAAAGCGTATCACACATGTTGCGAGGGAACACTTCAATGAACAAAACATGCTTTATACACAATTATTCATAAACTATCTCTCGTCGAAGGGCCCGAAGAAAGTACAATTTTTTGATGAATCAGGGGTCAAAACTCCAGATATTGGTACTCGTTGTTATGGTCATGCTCCTTTAGGGAAGCGATGTGTCGAGGTGGTAAGAAAAATGAAAAGTCCAAATATTACCCTTAATTTACTTGTGTCGTTGGGCGGACCAATGCATTATAATCTCCTAGAAGGTTCTAGAAACACCATCCAATTTTTAAACTTCTTTCGCCGAGGCTTCAGAAGCAACTAACATATTATCTGACGCTGTGATTGAAGTTGGAGAAGTTATCGTTATGGATAATTTAGGAGTACATCATTATGACAGCGGAGACATTCTAGAAGAATACCTTAGCGAGATGGGAGTGGATCTTTTGTTTACTCCAACACATTCTCCAGACCTGTAGAACTATGCTTTGCAAAAGTGAAAACAAAACTTAACGGCGAACTTTTCCAACGCTGTGCATGAAAACTTAAAAATAGCTGTAATGGGTGCTGTTGAAACAGTAACCTCCGGCGATATGACAGGTTATTACAAGGCTACTTCGTACATGTTTGCAAATGACTTCTAATATTTTGTTTAGTGTAAAGGTGTTGTACAATTTAGTTACATTTTTGCCTAATATTTTGCATGCATTTGTATGTTTTTTTTTCAAATATCACAATAAACTAGTATGGGTCGTTCATTGTTCAAGTTTTTGTTTAGAAGTTTTATACTAATTTAACACTTTTATAGGGACTGATTACATGACCCCGGTTAGCTGGTGGGATTGAATGAAACGTGGGATTGTTTTGATGTAATGAAATAAATCGTCGAGTAGTTATCAATTATAATATAATTTTTGTAGTAGGCACTGAGATCAATATACTTATTCAGTAATCGATGAATTTGCCCTGGATTCTGAGCTTAGACTTTGCATTTATATAAGACAATCTCACACTGAAGCCCTGTAACACTTTTAAAAACATTTACAACAGCAAAAGGCTTAGCCTCTTAGGACAAACAGCTTTTGTTCACAACTTTCCCTCTCAATTTATTCCCAAACTAACTTCGCAATTATTTTCTATTTTTCTTGCCAATTTTCAATTTAAAAAACTCAATGAATATATAAACCAGGCTTTACCTTCTACGATATAGTATACCACCACGATATCATATCACATCTGTTGAAATATAAATAATCACCACCGCTGTACTCCATAGGGTAATGTACAGGTACTTAGATATTAAAGAAACTCTGTATCCTATTTACAAACATAAAACTGAACAATCTGAATGGAAGCAAATGCAACAATTATAAAAGTTCATGCCATCAATGATCTATTCTATTTCTCATGCATGATTGACTGTGTCATTATGGCTAAAACTGATGTTTACTTTGTGAAAGAGTTTTTAAAAGACAACAGTACTTGTGGTGTTTCATTAAGGTCTTCATGCTTATTAACATGAACGGCATGAACAGTTTCTGGTTGCTGCTCTGGACATTGTTCTGGCTTAAATTCTTCTGTTGGGTTTGTTATCATAGACATAGCTGAGATGGCTGCTATGTGGTCTTGACATTATGGAGGAGCGACCATACTTGCAACACTTGTCCCAGGTTGATAATTTGGATAATGACCCATGGTGAAGGGCTGTTCATGCGACATGACTGTATGTAAAAAAGGGTTGTAAACATTGGGAAATGATGGATAGTTGGCAAAACCTGGTGAGTAAACTGGCTGGTAAATGACTCTCCGTTGAGATTCTGTCAACGTTTTCAGACAGTCCAACAACTTTGCTTCATGACCATATCGAGTTGTTGTTGTTCTTCATCTGGAGTCTCTGGCGCACATCATGAAATTGACAATTCTTCAGGTGTTCCGCAACTTGGAAAACTAACACCGTATGATTCGAGAGTTTTTTTACTGGATTACCTTTTGACTTTGTTTGCCCGAGGGACATACAAGTAGAGATCGTGTTTGTTTGCTTTTCGTGTAAAACAGTGTTCAAAATTTCTGAAACTTTATGTTTTGGCGGTATTTTACCTCCGTGGTACCTTTTGCAGTAATCTTCTATGAGATAAACATGTCGTCTTATAAGAGGCCAGTTCTTATAGCCATTACTGTAATACTCACTTTGGTCTTCCTCCAAGAGGCTTCCCTCGATTCTGTTTGCAAGTGATTGCTTCCTTTGATTAGATACCTCATCCTGTCGCGCAATATTTCTCTCAAGACTGATTATTTCATTTTCGATTTTCTGTATGTTCGATTGTAATTTCTTTGTATTGAGTTTGCCAGGGTGTAATTTTTCTTCGCGGCAGCTGAATACAGACTGGCATTTTTTCATATGTGCAACAACGCGAAGTGTGACCAAGTCGCAAATGACAATTACGGCACATATTACCGTCGGTTGAGTCTAGTCTCACTCGAGAAAGTTTATTCTGTATCTCTTCGTTTTCGGCTTGAAGTGCTCGGGGATTTCCCTTTTTATTTTCCAATTCTATTTCCATTTTGACACATTTTTTTTGGACACATTTGGACTTTGATATTCGTGATTTTCATGGGATTCGGTACTACTTAACGGCTTATCTTCTGCTTTTGTTTCTAAAAGTTCCAGAATATCTGGATCAGGAGGCTTTGTACATTTTGGGAGCTCTAGTTGTTTAGCGCCATTGCTCAACCTGCACTGACATTTCTTAGTAGGTGCTTCATGGTGTTGGCTCATAGGTGTAAAATCGTTATCCACTCGAATACAGACACGTAAAAGTTCGTCATTTTGAGGAATTGGGGAAGTCGATTGCGCTGTATCTGTAATATCTGATTGTTTATCCATGGTAACATGTCGCCTCGTCATCACGGTATTGTATTCGAAGTCTGTCCTCGCTGCCAAAGAAACCACCAACTGCATTAGACACCACGTTTTACAATTGACATAATGTCATGGATGTGAACTCTTCTTTTGTAACAACTGTTGTCTTGCATCGTTCGTAATTAGGTCCGTAAATAATTTTAATCTGAATCTTCATTTTTGTATTACTACTAACTACTTGCTTGTAAAGTTGGAAACCACTGTGGAAACGTGCTAGCTTGACCATGAGAAGCATTGGGCAAATCATGCACAAACGTTGATTGGTTTATTTTCAAATGTCAACGATTTCCGGTGAAACCCGAACGTTTGGAAAAAATCGCACGCCTCATGGTAGCTTGCAAATAGCAGTAATAGCGTTGAAGCTGCTTACTCTTGCTTTCAGGTAGCCTCCCCCTTCCACCAATGGCTTTCCAATCAGCTAGTTTCCCTTTGGTTGAGGTTTTTTGTTTCAGTAGGTGTTTCCCCATCCATTTTTGGACATGGCCTACACAATCTACCTTTTTCACCATAATGCCATTATAGGTATGTTGGATAGCACTGTAAGCTTTTCTGTCACAATCAGAGACCATGTGGCTGTATTTCATCTTGTGCCTGTTAATGGATCTCTTTCACAATATTTGTGATGCCTCAGTTTTCATGGCAGGAGAACTTCCTTCGAAATTCATGTTACACTTGCCCTTCGCAATGATGCCTACAAGATGGCATGACAACTGTTGAATGCTTTTTAGCTTTTGTTTAAACTTCTTATCATATGCTTAGAGATCTGATTTGGCCACTCTTTTCCTGTCTTCGCTGCCATATGCCTTTTGTATGTTTTCCTCCTGGCGTGGATAGCCTTTCTAACAAGCTTTGCCTGCTAGTTGCCACACCATGGTAGAGACGAACTGCTAAGGGCAAGGGGAAATTGCACAATCATCTGGCCATGAAACTTGTGTTTTGGGCAGCAAATCCATGCAAGAGAATTGATACACTTATTCTTGTTTTGTGTTGATCTTGTTACACGTCTAAGTAGCCTTGTGTCTCTAACAGGTCACAAAACATGGAGAAAGTGTGTGGTTTATATATTTTTGATCCAGTGGCTTTGTCTTGCTCCCCCTTCTCCAATAGTGGCACTAAAGTCCTGATTTTGGTGCTTCAACATTGTGACTCAGTGTAGAAATGATTTTCTTCTTCGTAGTGTAGACAGCCACCTGGACTTCGCAACCCCCAAATTACCGTGCCCCTAATCCTAACATAAATATCCTCAAATGTATCCTAAAAATATCTCTAAAAATTGATGGCCTGTAGTGTGTAACTTGTAACCACCTTGTATATTTTAGCTGTACCTATCCTTGCCCTAACTGCCACAGCAGGTGACAAAACCCAGAAGGTGGTTTGCAGAGAACTTCGTTAGTCCTCACCGGGAGAACGTAATATTTTCAATCATGAGATATGCCAAGGAAGAAATTCATAAAAGCTCTTTGTCGTGATTTTTATCATAGCTGATCGCTGATGGTCCCGATTCGACTTTGTTCTCCTTGATTTGCATTGTTTCAAAAAGTTGTTTTGGATAATGACAGCCAGCACAGTGTTTGCGGATCTTTAAGATCTCGGCTCTTGGTCTGGCACGATCGTACTTGGTAGCAATCGTTTCTGCTGTGAAGTGATTGGACTTGAATATGGTGTACTTACTTCTGGGCCCTTTGGTTCCTCGGCCACAGGTTCAATGAGTTTTTCACGCAGAAAGTAAATATTTCCTAAGGCATTTCTGATCTTCCTCCCACAGCTGCTACAAACGCGTTCTGAATAACTTGGTTAACTTGGGGTCCAATGAGCTTTAATGATATGGGTAGAACTGTACCTTTGCTGTCCTTCCTGTCCAACGGTTTGAAAAGTTTTTCTGAAGAAATTCTTGTGACCCTGAGATTTTCTTTGCAGATTCTACAAAAGTTGTTTACGCTCTCGCCTTTGGGTTTCGGTCCTTTCTTCACATGTGTCCTCTTACTTGTTTTATCTAGATTGAGCAACATTATTCAACAGCAATAGTAGCAGACTTGCATATGAGTTTATTTGTTTTGTTCAGGTGAAACTCAAAAGGCAAGGTGTTTTGGCCATTGCCCGTTGCCACGTGCAATTTCCGGTGGCCGATGATTGGTAGATACTAATTTGATTTCAAGGGGGTGTTTACAAAATTTTATTAAGGATGACATGACAGCAGGCTGTCCCTCCCCCTCCCCTCTCTGAATCCCCACGAGTCCCCCCTTCCAATTAAATTACCCCACTACCTCCCCCCTCCCCTGATTACAGCCGCCACACAGGCTACAACTCTAGTCACGCAACATATTTGCTACATCACCATGTCACGTGATGGATCGACCCTATTGAGACATGCTAGTTACCTTCATACTTACAGGCTCCTGACAAAATGTCTGTTCTTTCCAAAGAGAGTGAACACAAAAAAACTAATTACTTGGTATTTACTGCCAAACAAAAACAAGTAGATATAAATTTACCAATGATCTATGGCAACCCATTTCTTAAGCAAGAAAACATTATGGAATTTCTTGGAATTTACATTGATGAGAACCTAACTTGGAAGCATCATATCGAGCATATAGCAAATAAAACAGCCAAAACAGTTGGGATTTTGTTCAGATCACTGTACAAGTTGTCCATAAAAACAAAATGTCTTTATACCAGTGGCACAACAACCGGGGGCAGGGAGCAACCTGGCACCCCCCCATAAAATTTTGTCGGGGGAAATCCATCTGTCGGAAATAATATAAGCGATAGACAATACACAGTTTGATTGGCTAACAAGTGTGCAATAAGCCAATATTCGTGACTGTTAGTAGTTCATCACATTTTAATTCTTATTAAACAATGAAACATTTCTATATTTACATAATACTGTATGATCCGAAAAAAATCCCATTATTATTACAATGTTACTCATTACCTGTGCAATAGTTTCGAATCCTCAACGTCAATATTTAACCACCAGTCATATCAGTTGTTACAGTGCACTTGGGGTGATATTTACCATTATAACATGTGCACAAAAAATTGCACTTCTACAAATCTTACATTCTGCAGTGCAAGGTTTAAGAGTGTGACCTATATTTGTGCAGTTACAGCAAGTATACTTATTTCTTAACTCTAGCACAACCAGCTGTCTCCAAGTACTGTACCCTGTTCTTTTTGAGAAATATCTGTTCAAGTGCAGAGACACCGCGGTGGTTACTTGATCTAAAAATTTTTTTGACAATGTCATTATACTTCTCCATGCCCTGTTGCATAAAGTATTCGAGGTTGTTATGGAGGCTGACAAACTCTGGCACATATGCACATAGGGCATGCATATAGGCTGTAACATCTTCGGACACCAACAGGTATAGTTTTAACCATGTGATCTTGCTTTTGAAGCCATCCACATGATCACCAGATGTAAAACCTTTTTTAATTGTTTCGGCACGTTTTGGATTTGGCAATAAAAATTTAATATTTATGTTCTGAAAAAGTTATCTTCTCTGTTGCCCTGTCAAATCCCTGTATTCTAATACCTTTGGTTCTTTTCCGACATACCAGGGAAAAGGGACGCCCAAATCTTGTAGAAATGCCTCATATCTTGACACATTGTGGTACTTTTTACGGCAGAAACTATTTGAAAATTTAACCGTCTTCTCAATGGAATCACAAACTTTCAGCTTATCAAGTTGCCAATAAGGTTATCAGTAATTCTCAGGAAAAGGTGAAGGGTGTCATAACCACATGACTAATAGGAATAAATGGGAAAATAGGTTTGAATCGGTTTGCAAAAACATATCCCCCCGAATGTAACAGCATTCGAAATGACAACGATGTAGTCCAACGCTACAAAAGTATAAAAACAGTCAAGTTCATATTCCAAAGTTCATCTTTTAGCCAAGCTCTAACAGGCACAAACGATGAATCGGGCATAGATACTCTTTTCCTCTGGACTTCACCTTCACTACTCTCACTTGTCCGTCACTACTAGGATAAGCTTCCATTATTCGGCCAAGAGGCCAGTCTCCGCGGCTGGCATTCGTTTCGGCAGTCAGTATCACATCTCCAGGTTTCAAACAATGACTGGGATGGGAACCACTTTCCTTGGCAATTCAAACTAGGAAGGAACTCCTTTCTCCACCGTTTCCAAAATTGTCCTAATAGTTGTTGCACTCGGTGCCACCTTCGTCGGGGGTCACAAACCTCCTCGTTTAAGGCCTCTGGAGCGAATCGTCCTCCAACCTGACCAATGATGAGATGGTTTGGCGTGAGCAGTGATAGGTCATTCGGGTCGGCGCTAACGTAGGTTATCAGCCTTGAGTTTAGCATTTCTTCAGCCCCACATATTGCCGAATGTAACTCCTGATCTCTTATGTCGGTGCTGCCCAAAATGATTTTGATGGCCTTCTTTGCGCTCTTGATTAGTGCCTCAAACACTCCACCAAAATGTGGCACAGATGGAGGGTTGAATTTCCAGGTAATCTGTTGGTACTTACTTGTCTGGTGGACGATTTTCTGTTGGAACAAATTCTGAATCAGCTCGCGCATTTCACGCTCAGCGCCCACGAAGTTAGTCCCATTTATCGCTTACTACGTAAGACGGAGTCCCACTCCTGCAAACCATTCGAAGAAAAGCATTGATAAAGGAATCACTGTCCAATGAATACGACATTTCCAAGTGTACTGCTCGCGTAGCTAAACAGGTAAATAAACAATGTACTGACATTATCCTTGTTTTTTAAAGAGAAAGTAAATCCTAAAATAATCTGTACATTGTGGAGATTCACAATACTATAGTTTTTGTGTGAATGTTTGAGATGAGTTTTATCATATGTAAAATACTTCGATTTCGGTTAGACTGAATCTGTTGGTGCCAGCCAAATATATCCTGGATTTTACTGCTACCATAGCTGTAGCCTGATGGTGGTTTATAAGTGCAGCAAAAGTTTGTGTCTGAAATTGTTGATAAGTAGACGTTAGTTGTGGAGAGGTCATGGTCAACATCATCAGTAGAACTTTATGTACTGCTTCTGCAAATGGCGTTTCCCGTGTACCAATTGTCACATTCTAATGTACTGACATTATCCTTGTTTTTTTAAAGAGAAAATAACTCATCCTAAAATCTTTACAGTATGGGGATTCACCATACTATACTTTTTGTGTGCATTTTCAAGATGGATTTTATCATCTGTAAAATAGTTTGGGTAGACTGAATTTGTAGGTACCAACCTGATGAAGCCTTGATTATAATGCTACCCTAGCTGTAGCTTGATGGTGGTTTATAAGTGTAGCCGAAGTTTGCGTGCGAGTTAACTTCTTGATGAGTAGACGTTATCTGCGATAATGAGTATGAATATGTAGATGCCAGCCAAATATATCCTGGATTTTACCGCTACCGTAGCTGTAGCCTGGCGGTGGTGTGTAAGTGCAGCCAAGGTTATTGTGTGAACATGTTGATGAACAGACGTTACTTCTGTTGAGAGATTATGATCAATGGGGCCGGGCATACAGCTTCTGAGATGGCATTTCCCGTGTATGGATGAATGCTAAATTTGAATGCACTGACATTATCTTTGTTTTTCAAGGAGAAAATAAATGATCCTAATAAGTGTACAGTATGGGGATTCACTATATTACAGTTTTTAAGTGTGCATGTTTCAGATGAGTTTTATCATCTGTAAAATACTTCGACTTCAGTTAGACTGAATATTTAGGTGCCAACCAGATAAAGACTTGGTTGCAATGCTACCGTGGGCTGAGGGTAGTCTGTAAGTGTAGCCGAGGTTTGTGTGAACTTGTTGATGAGTAGACATTATTCGTCATCGAGAGGTCATGGTCAACACCAACAGTGGGAACGTATTGTACTGCTTCTGTAAATGGGGTTTCCGGTGTACTGATAAATTTCACATTTGAATGGACTTACATTAAAAAAGACAATAAAAGATCCTAAAATAATGTTTACAGTATGTAGATTCACTGTGCTACAGCTTTTTAGTGGGCATGTTTGACGCAAGTCTTATCGTCTGCAAAATAATAGGACTTCAGTTAGACTGAATTTGTAGGTACCAACCAAATATACCCTTGATTTTACCGCTACCGTAGCTGTACCCTGATGGTGGTTTATAAGTGCAGCCAAAGTTTGTGTGTGAACTTGTTGATGAGTAGATGTTAGTTGTGGAGAGGTCATTGTCAACATCATCATTAGAACTGTATGTACTGCATCTGTAAATGGAGTTTCCCATGTACCAATTGTCACATTTTAATGTACTGACATTATCCTTGTTTTTTAAAGAGAAAATAAATCCTAAAATCTGTACAGTATGGGGATTCACTATACTATAGTTTTTGTGTGAATGTTTGAGATATTTTATCATCTGTAAAATATGTTGATTTCGGTTAGACTGAATCTGTAGATGCCAGCCAAATATATCCCGGATTTTACCGCTACCGTAGCTGTAGCCCGATGGTGGTGTGTAAGTGCAGCCAAGGTTTTTTTGTGAACATCTTGATGAGTAGACGTTAGTCTCTTTTGTGAGAGGTTATGATCAATGGCAACAATGGGACTGGACATACTGCTTCTGAGATGGCATTTCCCATGTATGGATGAATGTCACATTTGAATGCACTGACATTATCTTTATTTTTCAAGTAGAAAATAAATGATCCTAATAAGTTTACATTATGGAGATTCACTATATTACAGTTTTTAAGTGTGCATGTTTCAGATGAGTTTTATCATCTGTAAAATACTTCGACTTCAGTTAGACTGAATATTTAGGTGCCAACCAGATAAAGACTTGGTTGCAATGCTACCGTGGGCTGAGGGTAGTCTGTAAGTGTAGCCGAGGTTTGTGTGAACTTGTTGATGAGTAGACATTATTCGTCATCGAGAGGTCATGGTCAACACCAACAGTGGGAACGTATTGTACTGCTTCTGTAAATGGGGTTTCCGGTGTACTGATAAATTTCACATTTGAATGGACTTACATTAAAAAAAAAGACAATAAAAGATCCTAAAATAATGTTTACAGTATGTAGATTCACTGTGCATGTTTAACGCAAAACTTTGTTTGTAAAATAATAGGACTTCGGTTAGACTGAATTTGTAGGTACCAACCACATATACCCTTGATTTTACCGCTACCGTAGCTGTAGCCTGATGGTGGTTTATAAGTGCAGCAAAAGTTTGTGTGTGACCTTGTTGATGAGTAGACATTAGTTGTGGAGAGGTCATGGTCAACATCATCAGTAGAACTGTATGTACTGCTTCTGTAAATGGCGTTTCCCATGTACCAATTGTCACATTGTAATGTACTGACATTATCCTTGTTTTTTAAAGAGAAAATAAATCCTAAAATAATCTGTACAGTATGGGGATTCACTATACTATAGTTTTTGTGTGAATGCTTGAGATGAGTTTTATCATCTGTAAAATACTTCGATTTCGGTGAGACTGAATTTGTAGGTACCAACCAAATATACCCTTCATTTTACCGCTACCGTAGCTGCAGCCTGACAGTGCCTTGTAAGTTCAGGTAAACTTGTTGATGAGTTGACGTTAATTTGTGATGGAGAGGTCGTGATCAACACCATCAGGTCAATTTCACATGAGACATGAAAATTTGATAGATTTTCAAATTGAAATCTGGATAGTGAAACATACTTTAAATGAAAGCTAATACATCGTTCTATCAGAATATAATCCTAGATTTCTTCTAGTGGCCACGCCCAGGTTGTAACGCGCCATTATTTTTGCATAAATTAAAGGCATACAAAAGCCATTTATACCTACAGATGTTTAGATTGCTATAACTCCAAGAAAATGATTTCAATGAAACACATTTTGAGATCAATTACTGCCTAGGATAAAAAATTTTCAAACATTTTATTTCCTCGGACTTCTAAAGACACAAATAGGTGTTGCGGACGTGACAGTAAAAAGATGTTTTATACCAAATTTTTTCTAATTTCAATATGTAGTTTTCTCTTGTTTCAGTTGTTGTTTATGCTTCTTTTAATGTCAAGCATAAAGATGATTTTGACTTCTTAATTTACGTAAACACATTAGAATTGTAAGAGATATAGTGTTGCGGACGGGACCGTTGTGGACGGGACAATTTATAAACAAAATTCAAATCCTTATCCAATCTCC
>JAOTOK010004563.1:0-13459 GCA_025770025.1 Virgularia gustaviana
GTTGTTGTTGTTGTTGTTGTTGTTGTTGTTGTTGTTGTTGTTGTTGTTGTTGTTGTTGTTGTTGTTGTTGTTGTTGTAGCAAGTTATTGTGTTATGAGTCATTCGTGAGTTAAAGAAACGCGAAATCGTCTCAAGTTATAGCTCTAATCAACTTTGTTTTTCACACATACTGACAATTGGTGACGGTGAACTAGTGCGCGTGAGTATGGACCGGTTCTTCCACGTGGCGTTGAGAAGTTTAATACTAAAAAACCTTAATACCGGGTAATAATGTTCCAACCCCGGCAGAAAATATAAAAATCTTTGTAGGAACTTTGTGTTGTAGTGATAACACAAACGCTTTCCCTGTAATATCTGTGTGTTCTCAGAGATGAACTAAGAAAATCGCTAAGTTAAAATTGGGAAACATTTGATTGCCATTTGAAAATTGTTAACCATTTTGAACCAAAGCTTGAGAAAAATATCCTATTTATTAAAACGGATTAAAAGCTATATCTATAAAGTAACTTATATACAAACTTAGTAACCTAAATCGTTTTGTGTAAGCTATTTAAGTCATACAGCTGCGACTATAAATGTTTTCCTTTGATATTTCATATTAAATAAAAATATTTCTTCTGGTATGTAACATGAATCGTTTTATATAAGCTATTTTAAGATTATTATAAACTATTTTTATTACAGATATTTAAAAGTTTAAAACAATGTTTTTTTCTGGTAGAATCGACTGAGTCGTTTTCTTTTTTGTGTTTCAATATGTCAGCATGGTGACACAGCACGAGGTTTGCCTCGTAGCATGATTAAGGATCACGCAAATGATATCTCATGAGACAAACCATGCTTCAAGTTGCATATTATTGCAGCACTAACTGATCCATTAATTCAATAAAGGCTAATATTCATTAGAAGTTCAAAATAGCAACGGCATTGCTATGCTTCGAAATACTCCATATAGTAGAGACACGACGACGAATACGCCCACTCTTCGTATGATAAAACTAAACCTAGAAGTGTAATTTCTTTGAATATGATGAGAAAAAGCAAGTATTTGAAACTATCGTGCATCTTCATAAACTCCTCAATATAGTCTGTAGCTAGATCCTTTTTATCAACTGTCAACATGTGGATAGAGTAATTAACCAGCTCTATCTGCAAACCTATCAGAAGAAGACGGTGTAGGGCTCAAGGGTTACACGCCGCATCGTTTATATTATACTGCATGCATACATTGAGTACGTTATCAAACACTGTTGTCACGCAAAGGCCACTTCCAGACATGCTATTACGATGGATAATTTGTCTCCTGCTAGGATGCATCAATTGTGTAAATGTATCACCGGCGCTATTCAGCACGACTTAAATGATTACATTGTTCAACCAATTGCCCCATATTTAATTATTACCATTTTCTAATAAACTAATCACGCTACTGGACGCAAAAAACACAGGAAAACAAACCGTTTCCAGGTTTGAAAGTTCACAGACGCCATCATAGACTTCTGACAACGCCATAAAAACCTTTTTGTTTACAAAACGGAGCGGTTTTTGCGAGTTTTTGGATCGCGTGTTCGCACTAATGGACCAATGGTGTTCCGTGTGACCCGGAAATTTCGATCGGGCAGGCTGCATGCAATCTCGTCCAGAATTGTTTTGTAGAAGAAAGAATCGAGCAAGGATTAGAGGAAAGGCAGTGGTGTAGTTTTTTACGCGTTTTAACGGCTGTTTCGAGGGGATTTCGCATCGCGTGTTTACTGCTTAATGTGTGAGGTTGCGTGACCCGGAAATGAATCTTGCTGCAACGTATTGTAAGGGATGTCACGCGATAGAGCGGCGCGCGCCACTCTGCGAGTTCACCGTCACATCAGCATGTTTGAAAAATGAGGGAAAATTCGAGAAGGCATTGGGACACTGTCTTGTCGAGAAATGCCCATCTATAGTTAATGCAGGTCATGACCGCGTGTTTGCTCTGGTTTTATTGCATAAGAATTCTGATATTTCCATTGCTGCAACTTTCAATACTCGACAGTGTTCACAGTCCTAAAGACATCATAACCCGAAGGGGTAAAGTATAATGACGGATGTTAGTTTATTATTACACAAGCCCAGACAATAATGCATTTAGTTCTGAGCAAGATTATGAAAAACAAAAATCAATTTATCAACCTTAGTACTAAGGAGAGCCCATTATTGAGATACCTAAATTAAGTGTAATAAGTGTGGAAATATTTCGGTCTCATCATCACTATATTAAGTTGTTAGGTTATTTTATAAAACTTATGGGCCTAATTTGTCTAAAATATAATATAATTGTCAGTTTATATTTTGTATGTTCCATGTTTAACATCCTTCATATTCTAAAATATAAAAAATGGTCGTGAATAAAGGAGTACTTAACTTTCTAGTGATGTTCAGTGGGTGCTCTGCTTACGTTACACTTGGAAGACAAGAGCTCTCCATTAATATTCTGTCATAAACTCTGTCTGACCAATCTATATACTATATACACAAGATAAGATCAAATGAATTTCTAGTGAATAGGGATATTTCTACAGAAATTTCTCCGACAGATGGACTCACTTCTCAACAAAAACTAATATTAACTCATTGTACGATCATCATCGGAATATCCTAGTTTAAAACGTGTATTGGTAATGACATTATCCTATTAGTCCCCCTTCAATCTTTCAATAATTCGAGCACTTGAGTGAACGTCAACATAAATTGATTTGCACTCTGATAATATATCTATATATACACATAGAGGTACACGCAAAAAATATTATTCCCATATTCTGTTTGCGTCTTTATATACGAGAACTTTTGCAATTTTTCATCGCTCAACGTAAAACATAATCAAATATTTAAAATCTGGTATAAAATATGCGTTACTTATTGCCATGAAACTAATATAGAAAGATATTTATTAAGTAACATTGCTTTCACTAGATCACGATGCATCGAAAAATACGATATAAACCAAGGCTAATTATGTTACTTATCATAATCATTGTTTTTATTAAATCAAATCACAAGGTCAATGCAACTGGAATTCCCACCGTTTGTTTTATGGACTTTAGTGACCTTGTCTAGCCTGAGAATACTTCAAAACTAGAAAAATTAGTTGATTTTATTTTTTAGGTATATTTTTTGTCAGTGTATGTGACGAGAAGGCTTCAAAATAAGATCGCGTGAGCTCCATTGTGTGTCGTATAACTTTACGATTTTTGTCGCATGCCACGGCATACTAACGTTTTCCTGTTTGTTTGGTCCATCGTTAAGTATAGTAAATGATCTTGAATTAAACCTGGTAATTCGACAGATTTTGATGGGCTACATTATAAGCCAATTTACCGTACTTTGCCGCCAAATCAACAATACACATCATAGGAAGTTTTATCAGCAACATTTGCACGCATACACGACTCAGCATTCTAAGCTCGCACGCACTTCGCATTATAATAGTCCACAAATTAATAGGTAGAGATTTTTTTAAGCATAACTACTTGATTGCTTAGTGCATGTAATTTACTAAATAATTGATGAATTGGGCATCACGCTATTTGTTGTCTATTTAACAATAGTCTTTGATTTAGGACGAACTTAAAGAAATATACGTAAATGAAAAAACTAATGTAAATAGAAGCTCAAGTAATGCACGTATATACATGCAAAAACATAATTACAAATTGATTTACGTTTTTCCTTGGGAGTGGATATCCTAAATAATTATAGTGCTCTTTTTAATTTCCATTCAAAAACATTGTGTTCTAGTGGTATGAGAACGTAAATATACTGTCTGCTATCAAATCCTATAATGATAGACTTGTCTCATACCTAGATATTTCCCTACATTTCTCGAGTATGTCGTTTCCTCGTTCTTCCGTTCACAAAAATCGTGCGTCCTTTGTCACAGTTTTCCGGTACCGAGAGGAAATCATCATCAAAAGGAAATTGCAAATGTACAGAATGGTTTGAAATGAAATTTACGCGCAGTTTATTAACCAGGAAAGAAAGAAATAGGAAAGATGTTAACGAAACGTAATTACCATATTAAAAAACGTGGGCGACTGGCTCACGAAACACCAATTGTCGGACTGAACAGGGTGAAAGCAGAGTGAGATGAAAACGCCCAATAATTTGGAGATCATGAAGTATTAACATAACTCAAGAGGTATTACTGACCATGAAACTTTATTTTGATAGTTGCGAGAACATATAGAAGTTAGTTAATAATGTTATTAAATATTTGCTATTGTTGGCATCGATTGATCGTACATAAATAAAAGCTTTACACTTTGTTGTTGCAGCAATCCCAGCTACAAATAGGTATTATGCTGTACACAATTCGCCAACAATTCAACTAGATGTATCTACTTCTTGTGGAAATTAGCAAAACCTGACGATTAATGACAACCAAATGAAAAGCATTGTCAGTCATGTAGTTTGTAGCTTGCCAAATACAAGACATTTTTTTTACTTCAAGCAAGGGATTACGCAAGATCTGGCCATGCATACTGGCTGACCGAGCTACGCGGCGGAGAGTCAGTCTCGAAGAAAGTCAGTCTGCAAAGTCTTGAAGATTTGTAACGTGATAACACGGTAGTTAGCAGCCGTGTGTTTTTAAAGACAACAAAGTCGCGAGCCTCCATCAGTGTTACCACTGGCTGGTGATACCATCTTAATCTCAAACAGAGCACGCACGATCGATCAGGCGTTGTGGCGGGCACGCGGCGCCCTTGCCATGTCTGACATGCATCTGTCTGCCAGTTCCCGTGACGAACCAAAAACATTAAAATCGATGTTTATAGTCAGAATCAGTTCTCTATCAAAACACAAACTGAGTGTGGGAAAGTTGGGTTGGTCACACGTTTCAGAATAAATCGATTTTTGAAAAACATCAGTAATTTACAAAAAGCTATTGATACATCATGTGGTGCGGCCGCCGTTAGCTCGCGACAAGAGTGGCCCGACGTTAGCCACAGCAGTAGCATGCATGCCGTGGTATGCCGTAATGTCTTAAAACAACAAACAGACGCCTCTAATCTGTTGTTTTAAAACGAGCATCTCACATGCCATAATATTATGAGCACTTTCCCGTCGTGTGTTCTGCACGCAAGCGAACCAGGGATGAGCCTGAGCGAAATACTGGTCAATACTATGTTATTACCGGTAGTTGTTTTACAATTCATTCTTTCAAATGGTTGTTGATATAATGTTGTATTTCACGGCAGGTCTGTTGCCATCAGTCATTCTACATCTTTGTATGCGACAGCATTTCGCCAAGGTTATCGATCATTTAGGTTAAAATTGAAAGCCGCATATCAGTTTCACTGTACTAATGTAGCTTGAAAGCGAACGAAAAAAAAAGCAGACTTTGGGGTCGAAAATCTTAATTTAACAGTACAGTAACATGATTTGGCCTGACAGAATATTTCACTGTCGATGGGTGATTGATAACCGCACTGGTCAGGGCTTGTCATAGCTGCTCTATTACGATCTAGTCTGGGAATGCGGCGACCTTGTATAAAGGGTAAAGTATAAAATAGACCCAAAGGTGAAATCTTTGGTGGGCGCTTATCCACACGATAGTTTTGTGTCAGCTATGGTGCCTATACGAGCAATGCAGCAAGCATATTTCCACATATCCAAATGCTATAGGAGTGGAAAATTATATAAAATGAGAACGTAGCTGATATTCAAGAAATACTCGTGATGAAAACCATGCTAGATTTTGTTTGCTTCATATAAACAATATTATACAACGTAATCTTACTGTATCTGCAATATAGGGGATATATAGGAAAAACCTTTTTCATGCAAACGAGATATTCAAACAGTACATCCACTCTAGCATTTTCCTTGAGCTTGACTCTATAAATATCATAGGACATGGTGTGTTTTAGATTTAGCTGCCTTGCATGTTTAATCCTTTGTGCCACGGATTAATAACTCCGCTTTATTCATTCTCGTACATTCAACTTTATTTGTTGTCGTTTTTCTTTCAGAGCAACCGGTGCAATAAAGCAAACTGATTCAAACCACATATACGTGAGGTGCTGCATTGGACGCTAATGCGCATGTCTCCACGCTACGTCATCACGCGTGCTCAACGTTGATTGGCTGCAAAGCTCTTCACGGGATCATTGCTGACCGAAACCTTCGCTGACCGCAGGAAACCAATAAAAAGCGAGAACTTTGTTTGGTCTTGGCAGTCGGATAGCACAACCCGGTGAACAAACATCGCTCTATCAGGATGGAGTTGACATACGAAAGGGCACTGTATACATTCACTATGGCTGCCTTTTTCGTTAAGCTCAGTGCTATCTTTGTTATTGGTGGTATTATAAAACGGTTGCCATACGGTAGTTTTCTCATCATCAAATTGTTCTACCTGGTTACTCCAGCAATCAGTGTCCCTTTACCACCAGAAATTTTCGAAAACGACTTTCTTGGTATGGAAATGATGAAGCAACTCTGGCGCATGAAAGGTCTGATCACGGAAAGTCGTGTAAAAGTCGGGAGCACTTTCCCAAACGCTCGTCTGCTGGACGTAAACAACAACAACAATAACAATAACAACAACAGTGACGACGATGATGCTACCGAGACGGTTGAGATTTGTGAGCTGATCAAGCCAGGTCGGCCTCTTGTGCTGAACTTCGGCAGTTGTAGCTGACCCCCATTTCTCGCGAACCTGCAAACGTTCCTGAGAATGTCAAAAAAGTTCGCAGACGTTGCAGATTTCGTCGTTATTTACATTGAAGAGGCTCATGCTGCCGATCAATGGAATCTGAAGGTAGGACTAAAACACCGCAGCAACCCGAGTACGTATCCCGTCTGCACGTCGACCTCCGATAATCCAAAAGCCTACTTGACTTGCTACTATAATATTTGAGTTTAACTCTGGCATTGCCATGCAAACACGTGCGCTGGTCCATTAGATTCATAGCTTTTAATAATGTAGGCTTCAAGAAAGATCCATTTGGTATTTAGTTGCACCTAGATTTTTGCAAAATTATTTCCAGTTTATATTCTCAGTGAGGTGTCGCACTCTTTCTTGACTAGACGACCAGTTTACTTTAGCATTAAAGCCAGACACGATTTTCGTCCGTTCATAAACGCTCGAAGCCTGCTACATAAGGTGATATAGCTTTGTCACACAAGAGCATTTTATTAATCTGTGTTTACATATGATCTTCCCGCACGCAATATAACGCCAGATTGACATGCGATTTGGCTGTGCCAGAGATCGGTCGTTTAACTAGGATCGTAATTTTCTAAATATGCTTTTGATTAAAATTTGTACAAAGTAATATTTCGCTCAGCAAGCTGCATCTGCTACAGTTAGACAATATAGTATAAGAAATCACCGTCGCGCATTTCTTGATCGCGAGAACATAGCCGACGTCTTTACTTTGTTCATATCCTTTTAAAATATTGCGCGACATCAACGTTATTATAAGTTGTACAAATCGGTTAAACAGCTTAAGCTAATGTCAGAATGATGGCAGTAGGTCGGATAATAGCGCATTGCGCCATAACTATGGTAAATAATGACTGGTACTATGTTGTATACAGTTTAATAAAACACAGACGTAAACAGTTAATCCAGTGTGGACATTCTGTTTAACACTTTAATGATTGGCGATTAGTAGATAAAAAATGCATTTGGTTTGCAGGGGTTTTTATTAGCCAAATTATAGGAGAGTAGTGTGTATTTTCACACCTCGAACACATTTTAATCCCTTATGGACATAAACAACTTACTTAAATTTATCTTTCTACAGTAATTGTTGCCTCGTTCTTTAAAAACACTTGTGGAATTTAAATAGAAGTGATAGTGATACACAGTATTAGTGTAGGACTTAAGTTTGTTCTAGCATTTACAATTGTCCGATGATTGTGATCATATATATTGGGGCTTTTGTGCCGGTAGTGTGTGATGTGTAAATGTAAGTGTGATATGGCACAACGTACGTACTCTTGTCAAGCAATTTATTTTTAAATGTGAGTCATTCACTTTACGCTAATAATATTAAATGGCACGTTTTGTAAAGCTCCTAGCTAGTAGCTAGTACTACAGCTCATTTCTTACTTTAACCGGGTTTTAATTTATAGTTGAAAGACGAGCGCCTTCAGATCAATCAACATCGCACGATTGAGGAGCGCTTAAAAGCTGCGCAACTCTTGTGTACTATGGGCGATCTCGGCGACAAGGTCAGATGTTATGTTGATCCGATGGACAACAACGCAAATGAACTATATGGCGCTCTTCCAGAGCGACTTGTCATCCTTCATGAAGGAGAGGTGGCTTACGCTGGAGGTATGGGGCCATTCTACTACAGACCTGCAGAAGTTGAGTCGTGGTTGGAAACATACTGCAAGAAATCCCAGCCGCCATCCAACATGGACATCCTTCACTCTCGTCAACTTATCACACGTACAGAATAATCAGTGTCCGTCTGCTGCTGCTGTTGTCCAGGGTAACTAGTGATGTGAGGGGATATTCTCCCTTCAAACTCACCTAGTAATGAAGTGGTGATAGCCCGCATAATAGGGCTGACTACAGTATATACACGCCCACTGTATTTCCATGCCGGCGACCCGTGATTTCGGAACGCAGCTGTACATTGGTGACGATTGATAAAAATTCCGTTGTTTGAAGAGAAACGATAATTGCCCACGGTTTTTGTTCTTCTCAAAAATGTATTCGATGACCTTTGGAAAAGGTTAAAAATATTCGATGAAGCATTGAGTTGTTTGGTCTACAAGAACTGCATGATGTCCTCCCCAAGACCAGGTGACCGTCAGATAACACTGAAGAACAATATGCATACGTATTATATTTGGCCGACTGTTTTGTTTTTTTTCTAGTTTCGACTTCATATCTAAAGTCGCAACCTTTTATGTTTTCCACAATTAAATCTCGCGGCTCACACGGAGTAATTTTCCATGCTTGGACCTTTTCTTGCAATACTGATTTCAACGTATGTTAAGCCTTAGTAAATCAACATGAAGTGCAAAGAGGTTTATTTTTTGTCCGAGTTTTGTCTGTGTATTGCCGAACATCCCTCGAGATCAGAATTGCGAGACAACAACAAAACATTGCCCCGTGTGGCTGAGGCTTTAGTGGAAATCCTCCGAAAATACTGAGCTTTCAAAATAGCTGTCCATGCAAAACAGTCTTACATTTTAGAATTAAGAATTCAACGTATTTCTTTGGGTAAATAAACGGAAATTGTTGCTAAGCACATCATTACTTCAAATTATGCTACAAAGTCATCGTTATTTGTCGAAACCAAATTGTCAAGATTGCCTGAACTCCGCGCTTCATATGTGCTAAACGCACTCAAACAATTACAAAAAATAATGAGTGGCAATTCCTAATTGTCATTTGATAAAGTCCATATCTATCAGTTTCAAGTTTAACAAATCTTTCTCTCTCCTCTTCTACAGTTTCAGAAAGAAAGAGAGACTTTCTGTACGTTTATATAGAAAGACTTTTACCGAGAAATTATATCTTGATTTTATACTGTATTTCGACCATTATTATAGGAATGAAAACGTTTCCTTTCTAAATCAGTCTCAGCTAAAAGCGTTTCTCGTTCATTAGAGTATCTTAGCAATGTCGAAGTTCTTTCACTGAAAGCACCGTTTAAACTGTGACCACGCAAATCTTACTTAAGTTTGTGGTTTTTTGTAAAAAAACCTGTCAAAGTTCTCAGTTGTCTCTGTTTCAAAAGTGTCGTCTCCCTGCGACCGGCAACAACCTCCTTCCATCGCGCGTCCTACAATTTTTGGAGCAATGCCAACTATACAAGGGTATGATATATATATTGTTCATGGTGGTAAATATGCGTGGTGTTACCGGTAAAGTGTAAAGCATGTCACATATTTTATTAGCCTACTTAATTGCCACAGAACCGGAAGATTCGATTCACACAAATAATATTTCTGACACCTCCTCCATTCATAGCTTGCACTCGACGGGGCCTTACAATCACAGCACTGAGATTCTTACTCGTTTTCCTTGCTTGAGAATCTTTCACCCTTTCCCCTTGCTAAAAATACTATATTCTATCACACTCGATGGCTTGTCGCGGTTTTAGAACAGCCATATGAATCATGAAATTAATTTCAAGTATATTTACACTTCCTTTTCAAATCATTTCCTTTAATTATTATAATTCGGGTAATTTTGCTAAATCTAGACAGCAAAATAAAAACGCATTAGCATAATAACTTTGATCCAATGTTTCGACATCAACGATGACTGATTTCCCTACCATACATGTTGAGCATAATTTGATCCATGTTATGAATGTTTGTTTGGCAACATGTAAATGAAAAATATTGAAATCTTGGTACAACTTTTTACTTATAAACTCATAACCGTTACAAAGTTTACAAGATATTTTTCACCGAAAACCAAGTAGTTATTTTAGTTACTTAAACACTAGTTAATAATACTCCAGCGGGGAAATTCTGAGTATTATCGATGAGATTTTAAGACCTAGTTTTATAAAATAGCTCAGTAAATATTTACTAGAACTTTGAACTATTTCATGCAACATTTTGTAAGCTTTCTATATAATTTATATAATCATGTAAATATACAAATACTGGTGTATATATTGAACGTAACATATCCGCGCTAAAACACCAGTAAAACATGACTTAGGAGTTGATTATTTGGTGTAATTCCAGCCCGGCTGTTGATTTACGGAAACTAGAAAAATAATTTGAATAACAAAGATGATATGTAGAGTGAAAATGTGTTTATATCATAAATTCAAATTATTTTTCTAGTTTCCATACATCAAAATCCGAACTGAACTCTTAGCCCGGGCTGGGATTACACCCGATGTATTCAACCAATGAGTCAAATTATTCAAGTAATACAATAAACTATATATATATATTTCCATATTTATATGAGGGATAGTGAAGGAATCACTGTATTCATATCCCTCAAACTAAATAATATTTTTGTTGTCCTAAGTAAATTATTCAAATATGTATGCTATATGTAAGCATCTGTATAACCTTTAGGTTCACTTGTTTGATGTTAGTATAGCCTGTATTTGCTTCTTTTGATTGGATGACGGTTTTTATGTAAAGTTCATGATCGTTCTCGTAAAAACCTGATGTGTTAACACAAACTGTCAAACTATAGTATTATACATCTGTACAAAGATCAGCTTGCTTGAACAAGTTTTGTTGAAATAAAATATTAAACGTTTTACGTTATGGCGTATGCAGTCTTGAATTTACTCTTGATGGAAAAAAATTGAAACCCCATCATCGGGTCTGGGGTTCTTCCATTGCTGCTGCCCTCGTGATCCCCTGGAACATAGCCTGCACTAGCACCACACAGCGACATGCATGTAAACTATAGTCAGGAAGGCGGTGAAAAAAATAGGTCTTTAAAAAATAAAAATTCAAAAAACATTGGTTAATTAAATAACGGGATGTTGGACTAGAAATACTAAGGTTTATATGACAGGAAAACACACCAGGGGATCCCTTTTCCTACGAGCTAATTATTATATAATGTCTAATATTGTAAACCAGTCTATTAAACGCCAGACTAGATCTCGAGTGATTATAATGCCTGTATAATGAAAAAAAAACTTATTTAGTCATTTCATGCATAATGTCCATTAGTCCGGATTCTTATCTAATGCAAATGATTGCCAGAAAATGACCATTACCTCATACTCCACACATAAAATCATTTCGTGTCAATATGATGTCATGTATTGATTTATTAATCATATAGTTTATCGTGGAGATCGTGAACTGCTCATGATAATTATTCGCAACTTTTATGGTTGTTTGTCGGTGCAGTAAGACACGGGAAATCCACTTAGGAATATTAACAAGTTACGAAAGAAATTTTATTAAGCAATTTACTGTTGAAGTGCACTTATAGACAATCTCATTCGACCGCTAAGTTCAAACCTTGAGAGGCAACTGACGAATGATTGGGCTTGTTACCCACGAGAAAAAGTCCAGTGTGAAGGCCCAAGAATAGCCATTGAGAACCTCAGACGTATGTTCGGGTGCATAAACCGTGACTATTTGAAGTTTTGACGAAATAATACCAAAAGAAACAGGCACTTCAATGAACCATGAGTTTATATCGTCAGTTCGCTGATGAGAGTGGTATAAATTTACTGGAGAGGTTTAACACCCAAACCCTTATCAAAAGATAAATCATACTTTATAATATATATGATACAAACCATAGATTATATTTAATCCAGTGACAATATCTAACATTCTGGACGAAAGGTAACCTCTTAAGAGGAATAGTGTATCGTTTTTTTTTCTCTCTCGTTGATCTAAACTTACAACATAGTGACATCACACCACTACGAGAAAGACAACAATACAGGGAAAATATAGAGTTAACTACGCAGAGACTTATCACTCCTGCAAATGTCTAAGTAAGTGGTTTTGGTAAAACTTTCCTCTTTTCCCCGAGTTATGTAAAGAAACACGGGATTTTCCTCACATAATATAGTGTATGATGTCATCATCCATGATTAGCAATGATGCGCAAGTGAAGTCACGACTCGTTGAACGAGCAAAATAACTACCTATAACATGGTATGTATTTTTCTAGTATAGTTCAAACGAACAGCGAAAAAAAGATCGCCGCTGAAAAAGTTTGTTATTTTCTTGATTATTTTCTTCCTACAATGCTAAGCCCATTCAAATTTGAGAAAATTTGTCGTTTTCTTCAAAATGCTCCATTCATGTAAGTAAAAAACAGATGCTGTACTTTTATATCTTATTTTTCTATTTCTATAATTCTATAGATAAATCTTTCTTTACATTTGGTCATGAGCGGTGATAGTATATGTCAAGTATTTATTGCGTGTTTTTGCGAGTTTTTCAGCTCATTCCAAACACAGACCTAATTTTTCATTAAAAATTAAGAAACATAATTTTAGGAGGTTATAGGCGCTCGATACAACTCCGCATTCCCCTGTTTCCGATGGTCCATTCCTGAACTCGTTGTAAGTTATACAATGGCTGAAGCCTCGATCGACATCAGTCACTCAGTGGCTATCATTTCTTGTAATATGTTGCCATGCAACACGTCTGGCTATAATAAAAAATGCAGGTAGTTCAACAGAAGAGGCCTAGTTCATAAGTCAAACATATCGTATAAGAATATTGCCTCTTGATATAAAGTATATTTGTCTGCCTGGTTCACTCTTTTTTAATCAACCGAGATATGTAACGAATGTTCATTCTTGCCGTTCCTATTCCTTTTCCAAGTTTTGGATTACCTTAAACCACATAAAATGCTTTTAAATAGGTATAGATATGCTTGAACAGATCCCCCGCATTTTTTTTCTTTTTTCCGAATGCTTGCTTGCTTGCTTGCTTGCTTGCTTGCTTGCTTGCTTGCTTGCTTGCTTGCTTGCTTGCTTGCTTGCTTGCT
>JAOTOK010004674.1:0-10605 GCA_025770025.1 Virgularia gustaviana
TGTGCTTATTAGAGTGCGAAGTGCTTATTAGAGAGAGGGGTGCTTATTAGAGAGAGGGGTGCTTATTAGAGAGAGAGAGAGAGAGAGAGAGAAAGAGGTATGCATTACAGGGAGTAGCGGATAAGAGGCAGCATACACGAAAGGAAGGAAAGTTAAATAAAACAAAAATGCATACTTTTGATGATCTGTGTGTCAAGAGACTTATTGCCAAAAGGCATTTGAACACAAAAGTGACCAGGATCATAAACAGCAGTTATTCTTACAGCAACCCATGATCCAACGTCTGGTAATTCTGCGCATGTATGACCAGCAAGAATAGACGTTTTCTTTTTCGGATCTGAAAAAAAGAAATGCGAGTGAGTGACGACTTTGGCGCATGATTTGGTGTTTGGTAATTTTCATAAAGATTGTTAAGTTTTTCCTCATCAAAGTAATCCCCGAAAACATTGTTAACCGTAAACTTGTCGGCCGCCATTTTGAATTCCCGAAGCGGGACAAAAAGCGATATCACGGTGACATATCATATTTATGTCAGCGGCGTTATCACCCAGATAATAGCACAAGTATGTTGCATGATAAACAAAAACCTTTTCTTTCATTGACTGTCCTCTCTCACATTTATGTTTTTCTTGTGAAAATAAATGAAATAAAACATGGAACACTACTTTTGCCCTTTACATACCTTGCCGAACGTGTTCATTCGGACATCGGCTTCCTTGATAACAACCATATTTAGAAAGAAAATACCGACATATCTTGCCACGATGCTCTTCTGTGAAAACACACAACACAAAACGTCACAGAAGAGGCGTCTTTATATCATTACAGAAATACAAGAGCTACATATTATTTGACTTTTTATTCTGATAAGATAAATGACTAACCATATCCTTCGATAGCTACTTCGACATTCTCTGTGTTCACAGTGTACGTATTACGAAACGATTGATGTTCATGAGACATTGGATTCCAGTTGTCTAACAAGTCTGTTGTGGGACTCGCAGGACGGGTAGGATTGCTGGGGTTTGTTGGGGATGAACGTGACAACTGTGACACTGGTGCTACAAAGAGGTAGAGAAATAAATACTGCAGTTAATAAACAGGAAAACCCTAAGGGTAGATCACAAAGAGAAGTTTCAGCCAAGACTGGTGATATACGGAGACGAGAGATTGCAGTTTGTGGGGTAAAAAAATTTCCCTTGCTTATCCAACGTATTTAACAAATAATTGCCGAAGGCGAGGTGATTATTCACCGATATTCACCGAGCCTGTGAAAAGTGAAATAATGGACCAAGTATTTTCATATTCTTTTATGTATACATACATACGTTTGTTTACTGTAACTCGCCTTTTACTTAGAAAGTCAAAATGGAGATGACTCACCGGGAAGAGACTCGGAAACCAAAGTTAAATCTTGGTGGGTCATTTTCACAACACGAACGTTCGAAGCTGAAAAAATAGTGACTTTTATTCAAAATCGTAATCGTTGTCATCGTCTGGTTCCTCCCTCAGTCCTCTCCATCCTTCCCCGACACTCCTCGCCCCACGACACACCTACCTTGCGTTTTCTCTCTCCTGACCACCGTTGACACAGCAACATTTGCCTCAACCATCGCTCCGTTGATAAACACATCTCTCTCATCTGAGACATCATACAGGTTTAAAACCAAGACCGGCCCAAGATTTGGAAGACTACATTCAGTCATATTCAGATAATTTGCAATATCGTTCACCATTCTCGAATCCCAAGGCACCACAAATCCAACAAACTTCTTAGCACTTTTTGTTAAACTCATAAACAGTTCCGTTGCCTCATGACTCCATGGTGGGCTACCTGTGTCACGTCCTCCCCCAGACCACACCTTCTCAAACAGTTCTACGGCGGTATCCGACAACGCCGATAATCTCCGATGATTCTTATTGATGTCTTCCTTAATGGATGTACGGGAACTACGCAGTTCTTTGGTGTCAAGGATAGGTTCCACGGGATCCTCATCTGTATCCTCATCTCCCGCGGCAATGTCAATAGTGTTCTCGTCGCGAGGCGAGCTGGGCCTGCGTCTTCCGCGAGTGCCTCGTGAGGATCTTCGTTGGGCGTGGGAACCACCTCTTGAACGTCTCTGTCTGTTTTGTGGTTCGTTGTCTGAGAAAAAGCAATGGCCAAACGAAGCAATAAGGAAGAAAAGTATAAAGCAAGATTTCGTGAACAAGAAAAGTTTCCCACACAAGCCTAGCTCGGTGATTAAGCTGAACTTGTTTACTACATTATTTCCTAACAATTCTGAAATCGTTGTTTTTGCAAGAAATTGAGACGAAAAACTGTTCATGTAAATCCGCCATGAAGGGCTATTTCGCATGAAATTAGCATCTTTCGACAGCTCGTATACCCAGACGCACTGGCCTCTTATATAGAAACACCATAAATGACATAACATCTGCATAGGCTAAAAATAGGTATGCTGCAGCGCACATATATCTGCATCAGTATATTGCTAATTATACAAATAGCGAATGTTTTCAGTGACGTCATCGAATAAGGCATACATGCACGGATCAAGAAACTCAGCTTCCGGCCCTAAATTCAATACAGTTCAAAGGGCAAGTGAGTACTCATTAGTATTGTTTTACTCATGTCTGATTGGTGCAAATCAGTTTAGTGGGCCGGAAGCTGAGTTTCTTGATCCGGCTTATAGTGTACTAGCCTGTGCCTCAGTCCACTCACGAAATGCCCGACGCGCTCATTTGGACTGGGGCAGAGGCTAATATTGTACTTGCTTAATAATAGAAAGTAAAATGAGTATACATACGAAATACATCATCTTCATCATAATCGCCTCTTATTTCAGAAACATTAGGTTGAATACCAGCAAGTGAACATCGTACAGTTTGCATGGGTAATTTCATAAACTGTGGCAGAAGACGACGTAAGTTCTCAACACGAACACTCTCGATGTTCCCAAAATCAATGTAAAACACTTCAGCTGTGATTGAACTCTTATGACGTATCTGAAGAATCACAGCTCGATACCAGGCTCCGTCTACTGAAAACTTGGCGCAACAGAAGTCACCAACGCGCGGTGAGAAGTTCTCTTGTGTTGTTTGCTTGATCTGTGCACTGGTTTCTATAAAAAAACAAACAGCAGTTGCAGATCAGTTCATGCAGGATTTTTTCAAAAAAGGTTCTGAGACCGGAGATGGATTATTTTGTAGTTTACTAACCTCCGTACGTCTTATTCATCTCACCCATTAAAATATCCAATTTCCCCGCGTCACGTGAAATGACATGCACGTAAAATTCCCCAGGGTTAACCACGAGTGACACAAGTAGGAACAACGAACCATCAAAATCCAACTGAATCACGGGCGGCGGGACACGTGACTCGTTACCATAGCAACCTTGAGGTCTAGCGACTACAGTAGATGAATCACACGTCATCACTTGGGTTTCCATGGCACTTGGTTGATTCTGCTTCGGTAAAGAAATAACGTCATGACTTGAAGTCGATGTACTGCGCATGCTCTCGGTTCTTGTTCCTGATCGGTTGTCACTGTACGATGACGTAGGACTGATGCTTTCGTCAGCGTTGCTAGGTGACAGAATTCGCTTGGAGAGTCCCTCACGTATCATCATTTCATGAATGTTGTATTCAAGTTTAAGATGTTGAACTTTAGAGGAAGTGGGCGTGTTATGTGGACGTATGTACAGGTGTATTGGTGCAGCAATACCGGGGGAGGTCGTCAACTTATATCCCTCTTGCAGCACTGCCTCTAACGTTTCTCCTGACACCCGTCTTTTGAACCAGTCGTTAACTACAGGTTGTTTGTAAAAAGAATCTCTTAGATAATTATTCACAAGAAGTAAATTCTTACTAATGTAAGATGCGTGCGCATCGACGCATTGTACATAATTTACGCTCCCACATGCGTTTGTTGCATCTCAGACATATATTTCAAATTTTAATAAAGTAGACGCGCAACACGCGTTTTAAAAAAAAGTTCAACCCTTCCCTAAATAACGACGCGTAGCTAAGGCAGCAGAAGCCTCGGCGGAGGAGGGTGACGACACTGTATGAGCTTAATGAAATGCCAGACGATTCTACAGGACAAGAGGATAACTCCGGTACCAATTTACGAGGCATTTTTTTGGTGGAAAAGACAAAAGAAACACATTTGTTAGAAAAGCTTTAACAGCAGTTTTTTTCCACATATGTTGCTTCCTTTGAGTCATTCATTGCTGACTTTTTCTTAACATTATCTTCACTTCTTCTGACCTTCTGACCTGGTTATTACATCATGTGACAGGTATGCTGCAAAAAACCTACCTTTCTCAATGCTGGCATTATTATTGAGCTGAATTCCACTGAGGCAACAACATAAAGCCTGGCATGGAAGCTTGAAAAATTTCTCATCCAATGGACGGAGTTTGGATAGAGGTAACATTTCTCGGTTGCCCTCATCTACATATAAGACTTCAACCATAGCACTGTCTGGTGATATGGCTGATACAATTGCTCGGTACCACACATCATCCTCAGTGCATTTGCCGCAACATACCATACCAAGCTCTGGTGTAGAACTCATACCTCCTTTATCACCTTTTTTGGCACATTTGGAGAAGAAAACACTGAAAAGAGGAAGCTAATGTTTAGCAAAACATTACTGCATAACTCAGCAAAACTCAAGTACACATTTGACTAGAGAATCTAACACTGTACAGCCAACATAACCTAACTAAAGTTAGCATCTGTTTTCCGTTGAAACAAAATCTCTAGAGTTTGACACTATATCTTTCTTCGAGGCACCAAATTAACAGAGATATATCATATATACTGTAGTTACCACATTTGCTCCATAAGAAGGTCAAGATCACCATTTATCTGTTGGATCCAGAACTCAGAAGGACTAACAATCTCCCTGACAGCCACCTTAAGACTCGTTCTATCACTTGGAAACTTGAATGGTGGTAGTGCTGGCCTCTCTTGAATGAAAACATCCTCAATATTATTATGTCATTCTGTCACCTTGTTACACTATACTGTCAATATTATTGTTGTATGTTGTCTGCATGCTGTTCTGGTTTTACTGTAGACCATTTACAATGTTTTACTTGTTCGTACATACCTTTCTCACTCGTTGGTAAAGATGATATAGCAATGCTGTTATCGCTGCATCCATTCTTCAATACTTCTTCAATTAAATCACCAGCAAACATTTGTGTAGGAGATTTGTTTTTGTTTGGCAAAATAACATCTAAAAGAAAATTAAAATTATACACGTGCACGTACGAAATGAAATTTGCTCCTAGGACCCAACAAGAAGCAAACACTCCAAACCTGTCTTTTTTTGAACTACCACAGGAGAGAGACTTCTTTCTGAAACCAGATGACAGCTGTCCTGACCATCCAACAACTCCTGTTCCTTGTTTTCCCTAGTCTTTTGTTTGAGTGTAATATTTTCTGATTGTACAGTATCATGACACTTTACGGTAGTTATCTCCGTCCCAGATGTGCTGCATGGTTGTACTGTTCCAGTAGAATCTTGTTTACCAAGATACTGCTTCTCGTTTGGTGACATGTTGTGATTGCTGTCCTGCGCAGTTGATGTTCTTTGCTTATGTGGTTGCAGGGTTGGTGATGGTTTAGGTCTCTCAGTCGACTGTTTTGTAGGAACCACAATAGATGGTTTACCACGGTCAGTATCTCCTGGTAAACTATGTGTTGTGTTTTGTTTTATTTGTCTTGGCACCTGATGGATAGTGGTGATTGATTGTGACTCATACCCACTGCTTGTGATCTCATGTGTTATTTCAACATCACTGGAGGATTCACAACTACTCGTTTCTTGTAAAGGTTCATTTCTGGTTATGGCAGCATCTGAAGGATGACTTTCTTTGGGTTCTGTAACCATATATAACCAATTAATGTTTCACCATATTTCAGTACAATACACCATATGTACCGGTATCATGATCATACTGTACCTTCATGTTGTATATTGCTAGTATTGACTGTATTGTTCTCCTCCTCCTCATCATCATCACCTTCACCTTCTTCCTCGTCATCATCTTGATCTTGATCATCCAGAGAACAGATTGTTTCACTGATCAATAAAAGATCATCCAAACATTTCTCTAGAGCTTGATTGACAGTGCGATACTTGCTCAAAAACTTTGTTTTGTTTGTTTCTCCTAGCAGGTCTTGAGCAGTCTTTTTGACCTTATATAAGAAATATAATCATGTTTTAACAATCACACAGACTGTAGAATGCTTCTTGTTGTTAATAATGTTGTGGATGTTAATTGTGTTTAATACTTGATTACATGCAAGCAGATGCATCAAGCATCACAAATTCTCTTAATGTATATTATTATAAGAAAATATCATACATCCTACCCCAGAAGTGATCTGAGTCACATAATTTTTAATGAAGGCAGCATGTTCATCAATAGAATTCAGCTTTTCATTTAGTCTTTTACGAGCATCCTCAACGGGCTTCCTTCGAGAAGCCATACTCTATCTACACCCCCTGACAAAAGAAGACAACATTTTAAAATATATTGCAATAGACATGAAACAAGGGGGAATGGGGTCTCAGGGAAATGTAAGAGTGCCTTCATAAAGTGGAGGTTCCATTTTGGTGGAGATTTGTTATTGACCAATCATATTAGAGATAGCAACCTTGGTTAATAATTTCAAATATTACAAGCACTTGCATAATGGTCATTCTTAAAAAGCACTAAGAATGCTTGATGGTACCTAACTTTACTAATTCGAAGTCTCTAGTATTATTAATACCAGACGAAAACCCCACAACCTTCAGTTGACAATGCAGGCCTCCCAAACCACGTGGTTTTTCTACGCGTATAAATATTCACATTCACAACATATTTGCAAAATACTACCGTGAAAGTAATCTTTAAACAAGACCAGTTTGTTACTCAGGCGGTGTCCAATGCGCATTTAAGAGAAAATTCAGGCGAATGATCTTACCTGACTTTGCTACAGTCTACAGGACATGAGAAGCATGGTGCAAGCCCGGGAACAAATTCGCGCGACGGCCATCATGTTATTGCAGCCTCGCTTTCGTGTCTCGAAATTTACGCGTTAGGGGTGTTATTACCGGTAGGTGTCTATGTACCCGATTACCACCATCCCGGGGTCGAAATTTGGTGTAACAGGGTGATTTCCATATCAGTCGTTATAAATTCAGATATTATTATATAATAATGCTTCAGAGCTAGCTCTTTAGAGGCAATATATATAAGCGAGTTCAGGATTGACACTGCGCATTCAAATGACGCGCGTCGCCGTCAGGCCTGAACGCGTCATGCGCAATGCCAATATTTCCGAACTCGCTTTTACTGGCTTTTAAGTCTTCATCCGCGCAATGCTATTCGATACATAAATACTGCTACGAATCCTATTGGATTTTAGTTCTAGGTTTGGTTTTGGCTCACTTGATCTATCATATAATGAGCCAGTAGCTAGGGTTGGGAATGGGATTTAGGGTTACGTTCGGTTACGGTAACGGCACAACAGAGGTTACGATTATGGCTAACGGTTAAAAGAACATCAAGGTGATGTTATATGTGATATGTAGCCTGCGTAATGTCCACACTCAAAGTTAGCTGTGTTTGAGGGTAAGCTGAAAGTCTGAAACTATAACCGTAGGGTATACTCCGCCGGTGGTGCAGGGGTCTTCTTTTACGAGGCGCGCTGCGCACTTCCTGCCCCCAGCTTTCATATCTCAAGCGAAGGATTTAGATTGAAAATTTTTCCTGTTCATTTTAACGATCGCTTTCAATCCAGTGATCGCATTCAAGCACGGCTTGTGCGGCCGACATTGTGTGCGGCTGTTTTGAAAATCTTCACGGTTTTTGAGCAAATCCGTGAGGTCAAGCGACTACTGCTCAACGCGAATACCGGTGGGGAAGAACAACGCCAAGAACCTTCGAAGTTCGCAAGACATTCAACGTGAGTATTTCACATCTATTGTCGACAGCATTCCACCCAACTTCCAACCGTAGCATATTTTGAAGTAGTTAATATAAAATACGTGAAAAACGATGAAGGTTTCTGTGGCTGGGCGTCGGTTTTGCGCTGCAAAGTTTAGCGGGTTCCACGTTCAGCCATATATTTTACTCGAAGGCGTATATCAGACGTAACAACCGTTGTCAATAAATTTTGCCATGTACCTTTCACGTCTCCGTTGCGCACCTCTGCGCCCGTGTAAAACACAAACATGGGCGCCAATTTTACCCGTTTTACTGCTCAACTCCACACCAAAACAAGGATTGATGTTTCACGGGGGGTTTGCTTGTGAATTTGTTTCTTCTCGGCGCTTGGTTTACGCAGCGGAGCGGCCAGCCATCTTGGTCCGTGGTCGTTCGGCCCCTCCCGAAAGCTATTCAAATTTTCAATGGCAAACGGCGCCGTTTCTTGGCCAGTGATCACGAAAACATCGCCTCGCAATGGAAAACGAAAGCAAAAGCTGTTACAAGACTACGGTTTCGGTTCAATTCACTGTTATTTACGGCAACGAAAACGGGTTGTTGATATATAAAAATGTAGTCGAAGCACACTTGAGATTGTGGCAGGCTTCAGCTTGGCTTTGCAAGCGGAAGCACCGAAGCTGTTTTGATTTGCTACAATTGTTTTCATGTGTCGACGCAATTTAGCGTTCCAAACCATTTTAACAACACTACTCGAGTATTTTTGTACGTCAAAATCTACAGCCATCAAATCAGCTGAAATTGAATACTTTTCGTGAAAATGTTAACAAGTTACAAGAATTTTGTGAATGTATGAAGAGGTCAGGATATCGCGCCATATTTAGTCTGTCTCATCTTCGCCTGGCAAATTTCTAATACGGACCGATCTTTATTTAGCATACAGGATTGCAAATGAATATTGCTGGAAATAGACAAATTATGAGCGCTTTAATAGTAGCAAGAAAACTTGTGAATAATGTTATATGCATGTTTTAGAAGAAAGTGCAATACTAATGCTGTACATCTCAAATGAATATTTCATGTGATATGTTATTTACATAATACCTTAGAAGTAAACCCATCACTTAGCAAGACTGTACAACTAAATATATCAAACAATTTCAATTTGCTTTCACATAAATAACAGCTGCAAGTTTAGCCAAAGCCACTACAATATGGTATCGATAACAAGTTGTAATGCTTCAGGATTGAAATTTGAATGGGCAAGCTATGGTTAAATGCATGTGAATTACTATTAAAAATTGAAAAAGAATGTGTAATAGAACGTAAAAATCTTTAATCAACATTTTCTTGAAATGAAATGATCTGTGGGACTAGCTCAATTCCATCCAAGCATTAATGAAGGCTAATCAATTCTCATGCAATGATTACTGCATAATCAGCTTCATTAGTGTCAGTAAACCAACAAAATCACTTGCTGGATTTGGCTATTTTTTATTACATACTAATGTTTTTTACACAAATCCATAATGGTTACAGGATAATATAGTGTCTTTGTCTTGAACCACAAAATACCAATTTTAATAATTGGGTTATTCTACTTCTGTTAGGATACTTCATTTAAGAAGAAATGAGTTCAGAATCAGGTGAATTTATTATCACAGAGGATGGTTTGCTGGACAAAACTCCTGTGAGTGCTGCCATGCAAGAAACCGTTGAAGTTATGATGGAAGAACCAATGGAAGCTGAAGAATGTAGGAGTCCTTCTGAAGTAGTCTTAATATATTTTACAACAGACTTGCTATACCAGTAGTCAATCATACAGTATTTAACCATTTTAGCAACGGAAGAAGAGCTTGACCTTCATGTTTGTGGCAAATGCAAAGCAGAGTTTACAAACATTCAACTTTATGTTGATCATAAAAGAGTTGTCTGCTCAAAGAGAAGCCCTGTTAAAACACCAAGTCAAGAGTCACCAAAAGTAGGTGAAACATAAATACTTAAACATAGTCCATGTTATGCTACAATAACATTTAGTCCTGAAACATTACTTTGTTTCTGGTTAGGCAAAGAAAAGTCGTAATGCCAAGGCCATCATTAGCAGTACAGGTGCAGTGACTGCAATCATGGAGCCGCAGGAGCACGGCTTTTGTGAGACGGTTATTGAAGAAGGTGTTGTTGAAGATGAACCTGGTACAGCAGATGAAACACAACAAGAAATTATCAAGGCTGCTAAAGCAACTGAAAACCAAGTTGTAAATGAAAGTATGAAGATAGTGAAACCACCATAAGGAGCACTAACTGCTGCACTATGCTGTGTTATGCTGCATTGTGCTGTGCTGTGCTGCATTGCATTGTGTAATGTGTTCTGCTGCACTATGCTATGTTCTGCTGCGTTATGCTGTGTTCTGCTGCGTTATGCTGTGTTCTGCTGCATGTTCTGCTGCGCTATGCTGTGTTCTGCTGCGTGCGCTATACTATGTTCTGCTGCGCTATGCTGTGTTCTGCTGCGTGCGCTATGCTATGTTCTGCTGCGCTATGCTGTGTTCTGCTGCGCTATGCTGTGTTCTGCTGCGCTATGCTGTGTTCTGCTGCGCTATGCTGTGTTCTGCTGCGTGCGCTATACTATGTTCTGCTGCGCTATGCTGTGTTCT
>JAOTOK010004896.1:0-13454 GCA_025770025.1 Virgularia gustaviana
TACTCCATCATTTCAAATGATCTTCAATATACAGTCATAAAATGCTTGGGTCAAATTTCATTGCATATGCACTTTAAAAGATTTTATAAAATGAAAAATCTAGGAATTCTAACCCCCCCCCCCCAGTACTAGTTTTTGGTCAATTTTTTCAGCCCTATTTTTTCAGCCCTATTTTTTCAGCCCTATGCTCACTTGTTCATCGTATATCATGATATTCGCCTGGCAAGCCCATGGTAACTATTTTAACTCTTTATATTTTATTTTTTCAGAACAAGAAAATACTAGTTATAGCAAAGCATGTGAAATATTTAAAGGAGACGAAGAGAGATGTCGGAGTTGTCGCATTCTTCATCAACTCAATGATTGCTTGATTGACACATGGTGAGATTTTACTCCACCAAGATGAGATCCCTGATAGAAATCCTAGGCAGGATCTTGTGGGTTCCTGGTATGTAAGATCTTGTAGGATCTTATAGGATCTTGTACGAGATCCTATGGGATCCTATAGGATCCTATAAATCCTGTTTCAGTTAGTGTTTGATTTACAGTAGGATCATGTGAATATCCTAAACCAAACAGGATCCTAAACAGGATCTTATAGGATCTTGTGCAAGATCGTACAAGATCTTAAAAACCAGGATCCTACAGGATTCTGTAGGATCCCACAGGATCTTTTCTAGGATTTCTACCAAGGAGCTCGAAGTCTTATAGGTAGAATATCGTAATGAAACTGTATACATGTAAATTTTGTAACTATACTCTTCGAGTTGCTAACAACTTCCTGGATTCGGTTGTTCAAGGCTCTGTTGACCTAATCCTGGGTTTGTGAAAAATTGATTATCAAAATTCTGGGCGCTTGCTTGTTTAAGAGTTGCTGTTTCTTTGCAAAACTGTTATGAAGTGAAGTTTGACCCTGGTTTAGCGTTAACCCACCTTAAGTGCGGTCATGCTCAGCAACTGGTCTATGTAGCCCAGTTGGTGGAACGCTGCATCGGAATCGCAAGGCCGCTGGTTCGAGTCCAAGTCCATCTTTTTATATTTTATGTTTCGTGTGCTGGTCATTGTAATTTGTACAAGTTTGTTTGTTTCTCTATATTAATTAGTATAAAGAATGTTGCTGCTGCAGCATCTTGTTTAAAAGAAGCCTTAGAGAAACCAAAAATTATCACATTGATGAAGCATTACGAAGAAATGAAAATTGACCATCTCTTTGGATATCTGGAGCCTTTTAAACCATCAAAAAGAGTAAAGGTATGAAACATCGTACCTACTTCTGAAGGGAACTTTGATAGTGTTTATCGATTGTTAGTTAGTTAGTATTTAAATTTTTTGTTTAATTTCCTACCTAGAAAAACAAAGCAAATGACACAGATCTGGTAGGGACACGATCTACCTTGGAAGACGTGCTACGAGACCAGGATATTTGGAACCCCAGGAATTTTGCCAGTCACGAGAAATGGATCTCATCTCTAACGTCTGCAATCATCCTAAGTCGAGGAATAAATGACGAAGTCCTACAATGTCTTGCACCACTTTGTAAAGTTCACGTAAGTTTCCATTGAACTCAGTTCGATAAGTTCATAGCTATTTGTCTTTAAATTATGGTATTATAATAAACTCCAACGAAACTGCACGTCCTGTGCACATTTAAAGCCCATGTATTTTGCAAAGAACTTAGCTCCAAGCGCTGCTGTTTTCAGATATTGTGGTATATAGTGCTATGGTTACATCTGCTCATTTCTGCGGTGTACATAGCGAGAGGTAGATCTTTCAAAGTTGGAGAGGGTAATATATTGTATCTGTATAATAGTTGAGCTTGGTTGGTTGCACTTGCAGCCGGAAATATCTAGGCCGTTTTCGAGTAGTTCTAATTATGTCCTTTTGAGTTGGTGTGATGATACAATATATAGGTTACTTGGTGGTATATATAGAGCTTAATTGTTGAGCGCGTAATCAATAAAAAACTTGTTATTAAAATGTTCGATATTTGTTTTCTTTTAGTCGTCGTTTGCTGATAGCATATTTCCTTACCTCGTTCACGACATTTTATTAAATCATGGCGATGATTACAGAGAACTGTTGTCTGAGCAAATAAAGAAAATCTTTTCATCTCACATCTTGTCTTGTTCCAATCAAAGTAGGACAAGTACACCTCTGTTAGCAAACAATGACGACCGTCCACAGTTAGGTAAAGTTTTCTACAATTCAATTAAGTGCTTCGTCACGTTGACTATTTAAAAAATACGTAACATATATTTTTGACTAGCTTAATTGATCATACAACAATGCATTTATACTTTCTCACCAGCAAACCACGATACCATCCATTCTGTGTTAACTGTGGTTAATTATCTACGAAAACAAGCACGACCAAAGTCTAGGATTCCTTGGGAAAGTAACTTTTGGTTGGAGTTGGATTTCTTGGAGTTGGCTGAAGCTGCGTTGAAGAGTTCTGCATATTGTACTGCCATATTATATGTGGAAATCTGGGCCGACATTCAAAGGTGAGGTTCCTACACCAACCTAAAATGTGTACCATATGACCATCAGCATTTTCCTGTTCTTTAGACGAAAGGTTATTTGGAAGAAACGGATATTTATCGGAATAATTAATACCATTTGTGTCCACCTGCTTCTCATTCTGGCTATGCATGCCGGAAAATATTTTCGTCATTTTTTTGAAGTTTTTTCCCTGTAAAATTAGGGGAAATTCGAGGATGAATGATATGGATATTATATATTTTTCATTAGTAAAAATACGTCAAAAGTATTACCATTTATTTCCATAACTCATGGTCTGCTTTTTAATAAAGCCACAAATGAGCGTATAGATCAGCTCCTGGCAGAAGTAACAAAGTATTTTTTTGCAGTTTTGCTGCAACGTCTTGTTAATATTTAATAGCCATAACTCAACCAATATCCAACACAAATCGTTTTCTTTTACCAGAGCATTGCCTAACTCAGAGAGAATGCCAGGACTTCTTACCAGTGGAAATTATTCAGAAGAAATAAATAGTGAAAATACTGATGATAACCAAGATACAAACTATCAAGCAATCTTATTTGAAGCGTACGCCGCCATTGGTGAACCAGATGCCGCAGTATATGGCTCTCCTGGTGGTTTGACTACTGATGTTAAAGCCAGGATTCACACCTATGAACAAGAAAAATGTTGGGGAAAAGCTTTAAGTACGACTGCCAATAATAACCTACATTTATTCTTACCCGGTCCGTATGCAAGGCGATCCTGCAATCTGATTGGCATACCGGTGTGTATGAGCCCATATCGGACCTCTCACGGATCATACAGACCTGTGCCGGACGATTTAAGTCAAGGGAGGGGAGGTAAAAAATAAAAATATTATTTGCCGGTTTTCTCGGTCAATATGGAGGTAAATTTGCCTCGGTCTCTCCATACCGACCTCCAAACCGGCAAATAGTATGTTTGTATTCTTTTGCCTTGTTTATCGCCTGTTTTTACACTGTTGTCGGTCAGTCGTGACCAAAGGAAGGAAATTCAAAACAATTTGATTATTCTGCTGAACAAATATTTAAATTCAGCGCAAAACAAAATATTGCCATATTAAAGTGCTTATGCAACGAAATTTGATCCAAATATTTTATGATTGTATGTTGAAAATCATTTGAAATGATGAAGTACCGCGTTTGTCGAACTTTGTTACCTTGCTTCAATCAGGAAATATTCAGGTTTGTTTGATATGCAAATGTACTACTTGTGGCGTCACACGGCATAATGAGTTTTTAGGAAAGTACAGTTTTCTCTGAGTGGGCTTAGAAACAAATTCCCAGAATTTCACACACTGACCGCATTTGGCTATTACTGGTAACCAAGTGAATGAGGTTTTGTATAATATTTTTAGTCACCCATAAATGAGTGTTGTGTAAACGGCATTATGCAGTGTGATGTCACATGTAATGTATAAGCATATCAAACAAACCTGAATATCTCCCAAACGAAGCAAGGTAACAAAGTTCTACAAGCGTGGTACTTCATCATTTCAAATGATTTTCAACATACAATCATAAAATATTTGGGTCAAAATTCATTGCATAAGCACTTTAATATTTAGTCCACATCAAGTTTATTGTAAAGAATGCTTATCTTTGTTTTAACCATGCCCTGATCCTTGATTTCTCAGTTGTTACAAATGTTAAATCATAAATGGATGTTTTGCATTAGACATTTACTCCAAAAAGATATCATCAGTCAGCACTTTTGTATTGATAGTCACATATTATTAAAACTGAAGTTACTCGAAATTATAATGGATAACATGAATGATCAATTTCTATCAGATACCAAAAGCTCTTTAACTGACGGCTTTTGAGAACAAGAACCTGGAGTGTGGTCAGTCTGTAGGCGTCAGTCATTTGTTCACTTGATGGTCAAACATTTGTTTTACCTGTTTGATTATAGGAAGTTATGATTTGTACTGTCGTCAGTCTAATAATGAGCCATGTGTTGGTACCATTCAGGTAAATGCATATCATTTTATTTGCACCTGTTTTCAAAAATTTATATGTCGAACATTGATGTAAATAGCGTATTTCAATATATTTTAGGCGTTAAAGTCATTTGGACTTGACCATGTATCTTACAACTATTTGAGAGGTTTGAGTGCTGATAACCAACAAGAGGTTGGTAATGCTTACATATAATCTGGTCGGGCAATTTTCTTTGATATAATCCGAAAACATATAATTCACACAAATAAGTTTTTTTGCATACAGTGATGGTTTTGTAAGTACGAATATTCGTTCTTATACGTTCTCGCCGCCATCACCGTCCACGTTGCGTAAGGTCCTTAATGTTGTTCTAAAACACGTTAGAATGATTCAAGTGGTGTTCTAAACATAACTAGGACGAAGTCAAAAATTTGTCCCGGCATTTTTTTCTTGAGGTCTCTAATACGACAGCAGAAAAAGCGAAAGCTTTCGAGCTTGTACTATAATTTTTAGTTCAGTCGCGTAAGGTTATAATTGTTACCAGGTCTGACAATATTTGAGACCCTTGCGTAAATTTACCTATAATGTTTCTGGCTATACGTTTTAGGAGGGGTGCATAAAAATGGGTAATCAGGGGGGGCATGTAACGTGAACCATTAGTGTAGGATAATAATTTGAGGTTTTGCACATACTTTTGAGAAACAAATGTTGACGAAAATCGATTAATATTTTTCACATTCGTTCGAGCAGTTGGACCTCTAACCGAACACTACACACTAACTGAACATCACACTAAATACTTGCGGAATATTTCACACTTCACCCCCTGAAGAAAAAATTATCCTACACTTCTCCAAAACTATCTAAAAGTCACCGTTACATTGTTTTTTCTTACAGTTTTTAGAGCTTCAGTATGAGTCTGCTTGGCGAAACAGAATTTGGAATATGAACCATGACATCAGGTCAGTTCTTTTATTACCTTGGTACATAGATCGCCATAGATATTTAAATTTATAATTTAGATTATTCAATATTTTCATCATTGTGAAATATGTTATAATATGTATGTGATCTCTAAAAATTTACAGTCCCAATTCATCTGTGAGGGAGATAGGATTCAACCAATGTATTTACGAAAACATCAAGTCTCTTCAGAACAATGATTTGAAACTATTTCATTCGTCTATAAATGGTAGCAGGTAACGTTTTAATGTTCATTTAACTAGGTATATGTATGTTTCAAACACGAATGAATTTAATTTAAATCAGTCAAAATAAAATTTCATGCTTATGAATCATAAAAAGTATGGTACACCTTTTAAAAGTTATTCTCAGACTCGGCTCCGGCGCCGCCAAAGCTGCAAAAAACTCGAAATTAGAAGATTAATGATTGACTTTAACATCGTCCGAGTGAAATGCTTAAGAGTCTCGTCAAGCAACAAAGGGATAATTTTACCACGGGTTTTCCAATTGACGAGACTAAAATCATCTGGTGTTAGCCAGAGTTCCATAGTTTAAAAACATGCAACAATTATTTTTTCTTTGTAACTAGTTTACAACACCTTTTATGTAGTTTTTATTCGTTTGAAATGATAAATTATACATTTAAAACATTCGTACTACATTTTAGGCAGTGGAAAAACACCTATACACACAACATCGCTTACCAATTTCGTTTCCGTGTTTCTTGTTTTCTTGTTTGACTTTGTTTCAGTCTTAATTGTTGAATGCTTGGCAATTTTTAGGGTTGCAATCGTTGAGGATCTGTGTCGTACAAACACGGAAAGTATCTGGGAGGTTTATCCTCATATTTCACGACTTCAGTGTCTAATGGAGATGGAACAAGCCAGAATTATTTACGAAGGGTATATGATAATTTAATAAAATAGTATATAGTTTATTTGATTAATAAATAGTTTATTAGTTAATAGCTAGTGGTTTAGTTTCTTTACCTCCTACACGACGTCGTACGTATCGGACGGTCTTTAAGTGGGTATATACAAGGATTCAGAGTTTCTACTGCGCATCCTACCACGCATCTCAAGTGGGACGTAAGTTGGTTTTCACTTCATCAAGGAGAGACTTCATCAATAATGTGTATCTTCATTTGCATTTCTAAATTTGATCGCACTACAGGTCCAGGTTAATGATATGTATTGAAACCAACTTTCGTCCCACTTCAGAATGCATTGTAGGTTGCGCAGTCGAACACCTAACCCGTATATTTAACAGTTGGTCTCAGTTGGTCTGTAACCGATTCGTCCCCATGTAACAACCCGCAGCTCCAGTTGGGCTGCACACACAAAACATTTTACTTTCGGCAACAGTCTGTCTCACAGTTTTTGCCATTTTTCCCGACTTTATTTCTGAAAATCATTAATATTTCATGAGATAATTTTAAAAAAATTAAATGTTACTCAGTATTTATAATTCCGAGATTACGGTCAACATTAGCAAGATTTTGAGATCGTTTTTCTAAATAGATAGGCTACATACATTCATCCTTCTGTTTTGTCTCGTATTTCCTATCTCATCTGCTCAGTTTATTTTTAAGGAAGAGAACTGCCGAATCTATATTATTGCTTCATGCTTTCTCGCATTTTTTAAAATTATTTAATCTACTTTGTGCTTTCTTAAATTGTTTTTAGTTGTGATAATAAAGAGTTGTTTCTTCGCAACTGGATAACAAACCTGCCTACCAGTTTTCACGAGTTAGAACTTCTTGAACCCATCTTGTCACTGAGGACTGTGTTGCTCCAAGAACTATTAAATTTATCGTTAACTAGTCAGATAGGAGAGGAAATGAAAGCCACTTTGTCACAAGGATTACTTCAACATTGCGAAATGGTGTCAAGTTTAGCAAGACAGGCTGGAAGATTTCAGGTTTGTATTTAGCGCTTTATTTTAGTAATACAAGGAACAGTGGCCTATATATATATGACAGGGATTTGACGTGACTACCGAGTGACGTTCACGCCACGTATCTACTTTTCCCGGCTTGGCATCCAACCCATGACCTCTTAGATCTTGCTTTGAACAACGCCATAAAAAAAGCGTTCAGTTTTAACTTTACATAGTTTGTGGTTCTCACGATACCTTAAGTCACCAAATGACATAGGTTTCGAAAACCCAGATATTTTTGTTGGCTTAATAGCTATGCACTCCTGAATAGAACTAACAAAATGAAAATGTGAATAAGGAATTATTGCCTCAACTTTCTTTTTCATTGTGTAATACGAAGTGTCTATGTTTCCCTTAGATTTCAGAACAAGCAATGGCAATATTAAAAGACTTGCAGAAAATTGGTGAGATTGGATCAGTGGGCGATAATTATTCGTGGAAAATTGAGGAAGCTAAAGTGTTCTGGTTTAGCGGTGAACAAGAAATTGCGTTACGACTTTTGCGACAAATTAATCATATCATTAAGGTAATGTATAAGTTTTAACAGCTCATCCATTTTATTGATTGAGCATGAAATCCTGATAGACCTGGATATTGATCGTATTGCATGCTTTTTGCTCGTAAGGATCGGATATCTCTCCGAAAATAAACATCTTGAGATTACCTTTATATTCAAGCAAAAAAAAGACAACAGAAACAGTTCAGGTTATATTATCAAACCTAACAAATTACAAGCAAGTGGAACCTTATATACAAGCGGAAGCGATGACAACAATAATAGCCAGTAGGTGGAAGAAGGAATGAATTACAGAGCGTCTAACTGTAGTGCGAAAACAGTTACGGAAATAACGTTACTAAGTTTTTTCGAGGCTTTTTTTTCTTCGTTAGTTTTTTCGACTCTCTGCTACAATCTTTTACTCAAAAATGTAAACATACTCCACTTATATAAACATAATAAGCCCAATGTACTATTACCACTAGAAGCGTTACATTATTACTACTAGAAGCGTTACATTATTACTACTAGAAGCGTTACATTATTACTACTAGAAGCGTTACATTATTACCACTAGAAGCGTTACATTATTACTACTAGAAGCGTTACATTATTACTACTAGAAGCGTTACATTATTACCACTAGAAGCGTTACATTATTACTACTAGAAGCGTTACATATAAAATTTAACAAGCCAGAACTGAACAATGGTCTCATTATATATAAGGCTCCGCTTGCTTGTAATTAGTTAGGCTTGACAATGATTCAGCTATAGATATGGAAATACCACCTGAACTGTTTCTGTTGTCTTGTTTTTCCTTGAATATAATCTCAGTTTGTTTTTTCTTATACTTTCTGAATTGTCGGCTGGTTAAGGATATAAACCACTATTATTGGAAATAAATAGGCACGTGATGTGGAAAGGGCCGTGATAAACGTGTAGATAATATTCTGTTGTATTTTAAACGAGCTTCAAAAAACCATGTACTTCAATAACTGTATACCATTTACCATATACCATTTCTGTTTCATTATTTTATAATATACATAACAATATTTTAAACATATAATGTTAAAAAATATCATATTCCCAACAGAGTGATTCATCAGCATCAAAGTTGTTATACTCACAAACACTCGGTCTGTATGGCAGTTGGTTGGCGGAAACAAGATCTGAAAATCCAAATACAATTATGGAAAGTTATCTAGATAAGGTATTTAGTCAAAAACTACTTTTTAACTTTTCTTTTCAACACAAATTTTCCACATTTAGTTAGAATTTCTAGTGATTTACTTTATTCTTCTGTTCCTTCAGGCGGTTTCTTTGGTTGAATCTTGTAGTGATAAACAAACATCGTCAATTGAGGTAAAGTATAGCACAGTGTAACCCTTTAAATGAGGGATTTCCATTGAGGAAGACCTTACAGTGTTTAACAAAACAACACAGCTAGTTTACGGGCTTCATGCTGTGAAGAGTGAAGAAACAAGGCCGTAGAAACTCAAGGCAGTTTTCGACCAAGGAAGGTAGTCAGAAAACTGCCTCTAGTAAAAAAAGTAAAACAAGTGCCGTTTCCTCGCAGTGTGCGTTCAACTCTTCCAGTCTTTCTCCAATGTTCTCTATAATGTTCAATGCAGATCTGACTGAGTTACTAGCTCTAGAATCGAATTTTGATTGCAGAGGTGGGAGTCACGAGAACTAGTACTGTGACACCCCATATGTCCTCGTGTAAGCTCCCAGTCTGGTTTAGTGTACGGAATTGATCTGGTGGAGTCCAGATGTCATCCACTGGGTTCTCTAGTTCGGTCGGCTTCGGACCACAACCCATCGTTTATGGATACTGTTACATACATCACAAGTTGCAGTATTCCAAGCCATAAAACTTGGATAGTATGAATAGAGGAGAATTTGTTTACGCGAGGAAAATTATCCCTGTTTGTTTCAAGTTGTTGTTTAATGTTCACGCTTTTTTTATATTCAGGCTTTTTTATCCCTGGCACGGTTCGCGGATAGCCAGTATAAGAATATTCAGGATTACATGAAGTCTTGGGCGTTTGAAAACAAACAGGCAATTATGAACAAACTAAAGGTGTGCTAAATCATTACACTACTTTACTAAGGGTTTTGTTTACGTTAGTACGTAAACATATTTCTGAGTGCTACATATTTCAACTTGGCTTCACATTACAACTTATGGCTTCATATATCATGGAACATTCCCAGAGGACACCCCAGAAAAATTAGAAATATTTTGTAAACCCCCTGTTACACGAGCAATTTTTCGTGCGATTTTCTCGTAACCGCATTGTGTAACAAGGTTTAAGACACCGTTTGGGGCGTCGAACTTTCCATGCCATGAATCTAGACTTGTAAATCAAAAAACACAAACGCCTTTTTCATTATCATTAGAGTTGGTACATGAAAAGCCCGACGTTTGGAACGGTTCTAATAAAATCAAATTTTCTATCATTGTCATAATTAATTCTTCTCTTTGATTGATGTATTGAGGCACCAAAACATGATTCTTACTTTTTGTTTTTTTTGTCATTTTGTTGAACCAGTGCGAGGTGTCTAATCTCAAAGAACATGGTATTGATAAAGGTCGATATCTCCGAGAGTTAAGTCTTCAAAGTGAGTCAGATGAACAAGAATTATATCAAATGAGAGAAGATCGACTAAAATATTTACAGAAAGCCGTAAGAAATTACATCAGATGCCTTCAAGTTGGTGTAAGTACTCAATATACAATTTCTCGCGATTTACATATCATATTGTTTGCCATGTTCATGTTGCATGAGTATTTTTGACTCAAATATAATTTAATGCGAGGGAACTTCGAGCCACGTTATGAGGGGAGGTGTGGGAATAAATAATATAAAACATATATAGTTATATATAATATTTACTCCTTGCAATCCACAGAGAGATCGAATTGGCTTTGGTGATTCGCTTTAAATCTAGTTACTGAAAATTATTTTAGTGAATTGCATACAGTGTTTTGTGCTCAGAAAAAGCAGATTAAAATGCTTAATTTATTAAAATAATGATTACTACAGGGAAAGTACGACTTAAAAGTGTTCAGAATTTGTTCTTTGTGGCTCGAGAACTCTCATGAGGATTCCGTTAATGAAATTGTGCAGGTAATATCTAACTAGTTGTCGTTCTCTTGTGTTTATTGCTTGCTATCTGCCTTCCTGCCTGCTAGCTTTTTTTCTAACTGATGTTTTTTCTTAGGATGGCATCTTTTGTGAGAAAGGAGATAGTTTGTTAATTGAATCACGCAAGTTTCTTCCACTGATGTATCAACTTGCTGCTCGTCTTGGGGCACGATCTCATCAACACGAATTATTTCAAAGAATTTTAACTAAGGTACGATTTTAACCACTGTGGAGTTTTGACGTGTTTTACATTCCCAAACAGGGATGAGAATTAAGTTCTAGCTAATGTCTAAGTAAACGAAAAAATCTGTATGCGTATAATTGTCTGAAAAAATATTATTGAACTGTGATAATGACCGAAAAAGATTATTTCCAGCAAGAAAAATATGAAATCTTGTGACGAAAAAGTGGTTGATGGTAGTCGTATACTTGACGATGACCAATAGTTATAGTATTGTTCATAATGTCTAATTTTTATTGTTCTACCGTGATTTTAATTTTGAACATTTTCAAATACAGTTGATCAGTCAAGCGGCTGTTGATCATCCTCATCACGTGATCTGGATCATCTTAGCTTTATGTAACGCCGATAAAGATAACCAATATTTAAATCGCGGGAAAAAGACTTCAAGAATGTCGAAATCTACAAAGAACAAACAAGAAAACAGTTACGTCGATGAGGTAAGTGAAGCCAGTTTTGGAAATGACCACACTCATGTTTGTCGGAAAATTTGTTGTGGCCACGCCCATTTTGTCGGAAAATTTTGTCCTCGCCCCCCTGCTGCAAAGCCCTCGTGACGGCCCTGATCGTAACTCGTGTAAATTAATAAAAAGAATAAAATTAATTAAGCGTGTAAAATGCTTTTGAGCAGAGACTATTGAGTGATTACGCACATCATCCTACATTGAGATGTGTTTGTACATCGTTCGTGATTCCGTGTCTATTGAAATTGGAAAATTTAAATACATAAACGTCATTTAATGCTGGGGTGCACTCATTTTGTTCTTACAAATCGTTTGCTTACAAAATCCTCGATCGAAAACGAAAATTTCGTATCGTAGACAGTTGATTGGTGCCGGCTTTTCCCCTAAGTTACGCAGACTTTGTTTTGAGGGAATTGCAATGAATTTGTACTTAGTGAATGCCTTGTTTCTCACTTTGTTTAGGATCGTGTACTGGCAGCTCGTACAGTCATTGAGAAAGTACGATTAAAAAGAGGTGAAGTCGTTTCTTCCATGGAGCTCCTCAGCGAGGCTTACATTGAACTGGCGTACTTTGATGTGTCTCATTATAAAAACCAGACAGGTTAGAAAATTATATTTAATGTGACCTACATTCATTAATGTTGCTTTAAAATTGACCTTACATAGTTGTGGGCCCCCATGGGTGTTCGCTGACAGACTACCCACATCGGAGAGCTCTGCTTGTACACGCGCAAAAACGCACAGGTTGATGCAAGTTGATGAAACAAGACTGAACAATGTTGTGCTGCACTCCTTGAACAATATTGTTATCAGGTTGTTCAATGTTGTTTAACCATCAATATTGTTGCAACTTGTTCAGTCAATATTGTTGCAACATGTCAACCTGTTACGTTTAGTTTGGTCGTGTATAGGTTCATTGCAAAAAATCACAGGATTGAACAACATTGTTGACGCGCAAGAACTCCTGAACAGCACTGATTGATATCATGGTTTCACAAGGTTTCAGTATTGTTTAAGCATGCCCCAACAAATTGTTCCTAGCTGTTGATCCGACAGTCTTGTTCATGGCTGTTGGAACATGATAAATCTTGCCCAATTTTAGAAAATCGTTCCAACAGCTATAGAACAACTTCATTGTTAACAAACATGAATAACAATGACACCAAGTATGAGCAAGTATAGATATCAATATTGGTTTACCTGGTCAGCTCAAGGATGTTCAATTTTGGAAATCGATATTTTAATTCTTCAAGCTTTTAACTACTTCGATCACCATCAGAAATTCCTCGCGTTCACTGGAGTTCGCATTTCTTTCTCTTAACACCAGTTATGTGTATTTTATAGTTTAACTTATTTAATAATTGTTCTTTTTACAAAAATAACGGCATATTTATTCTTCCTGCAGGGCCGCTATCAATGCCTGATGTGGCTTTAAAAAGAATTTCCAGTCTCAAAAATGTTGCTGTGCCAACATGTGATATCCAGGTAACTACTACAATATTGACAATTGTATTATATAACTATTCTCTGTCTGAAGCTATTCAGTTTAAAAGTATCAACTTCGTTCAATACACATGTGTCTTGGTACTTAACTCAATGGTTAACAAATACGTCGTCTAGGAGTTCATTTGTTTGAAATCACGTTTTTCATATAATTAGTATAGGTAATAGTATGGTTTCGAGTGCAATTTGGAAAAAACATGCACGAGTGAGTTTTTTAAAGTCATC
>JAOTOK010005007.1:0-13451 GCA_025770025.1 Virgularia gustaviana
TTCCTTCCTTCCTTCCTTCCTTCCTTCCTTCCTTCCTTCCTTCCTTCCTTCCTTCCTTCCTTCCTTCCTTCCTTTCATTAACATTCCTTTATATTTCCAGTCTCTTACCCTTCCTGTCTTCGACGGAGATGATCTCAAAAAACTTGTCAGTGAAATAGCTTCATGCAGAAACTTTCTTCTCCAAGCTCGTTCTTACAGGTGCGAATTACTTTATTAAGCTTATACGCAAAGTTTTCGTTAACTTCGTGTCTAAAAACCTCACCCTCTCTGTCCTATATAGAACTCTGTTGTTGGAACATTCTCAAACTGATAAAAAATCTCCAAAATTACCAACCCAGTCAGGTAACCGTAGCTACATGAGTCGCGGTAATTTTGTATAATCCTAAAGCAAATCAAAGCTTAGCCTATATAGTTTACAAATTTCCAAATGAAAACTGCTGTTCCGGATTTTTGCTGATGACTGGTAAATCCACCACTATTTATGTCCTATTTTTTTATTTAAGAAACGGGTTCGGTAAACTTGTCGCGAATATCACTGCGTAATCGACCGCGGCTCACAGAAGTTATGGCAAGTTAACATGGAATGGATGAATGGTTCCACTCGGTGTCAAACAATTCGAAATAATCCTCATCCATTTACTATCTGGTTTTCCATTTCTGACGTGACGTGACGTGGCGTGCGTGACGTGCGTTATGTGACGTAACGTTTCACGACATGTCCCGATGTGGATTGGATGTCCGGACGTGACTTTCCATGACGCGACGTGACGTGACGTGACCTGACCCGACCTGACCTTACCTGTGCTGGCCTTACCTGAGCTGAGCTGACATGACATGACGTGAGTCACGTGACTTAAAACCCACCTTGGCGTGAAATGACGTGAACGACGTGACATGGCAAACGTAGGACCCTCTGTTTTGTGAAGCTCATTAGGTTATCTTGGTGAGATTGACTGGTGAAATTGAGATTACCGTAAAATTATTTAATAAGATTAATTTATCTATAGTAAACCAGTTGGGCTGTTATGTTAGCCTACTGTCTAACCTCACAATTTTATTGTAATTTTTAAATCCATGTACATTTATAAACCGGATTTGAGAATTATCAGATGTATCTCGGCTGATGTATAATATTATAAACATAATTGTATCATATATTATTAAAGAATAACTGGAAACGAGTTCACTGCCGCGTTTTTCTTTTTCCTGATTTGAATAAAATGCGCAGGTTGTGGCCAAATCCGTCATAAATCGCTTAATGCCAGACTGATTTCTGATTGGTTAATGGTAACTATTATGACGTCATGCTAAATTCTTTCGTGATTTGAGGACGAAAATATGGCGGAAAGTTTGATTTTCTTTTGTTTTGCACTAAAAAGTCAAGGAACATGAGAGAATAAACATGTAAAACGAAACAAAAGAGGACGGTATGGCCAGGCGAAGGTCTTCAGCTTCACGAAAATCAATTTCCAAGGCCAGGGAACATTTAGAAACGGTTGCGAGCGAGGCGAGAGATGAAGATCCTGAAAAACGGTATGTTTTCGCATGAAAGATAAAGATTTCAAACTTTCTATTGAAATAACTGAAGCATGAATAATATATTTTAAATTTCTAAACCCGGGACATTGCTTCAAGGATAATATTTAAATGTATGCGTGTTTGGGGCAATTTTGGGAGAAATTCGGCGAGAAAATAAATAAATGGCAGTATGTAACCTTTTCAAAACAGCTTATTAAGTTTTTCAACAACTTTCTTTACTAGTGACAAGGAAGATGTAAGTAGTGATTTCCAGAGACGTACAAGTGATATTCAGGAGTCTGTTTCTACCCCGGAAAGTGGTGTGGTTGCCAGCGAGGGCGAGGAGGGTTTAACTCAAGGAGAAGCTGTTGAAAACGAAGTAAATATCTCTAATCAGCCAGATTTCTTTGCCGGGGAATCGGGAGTTGAAAATACGTCTAACGAAATGGCAAGAGCTTATGGAAAATACAGTGAAGAAGTGAAGGATACGCCGAAACACTTATACGGTATGAGTTAATCACTTCACAATAACATTGCTCTGATATATTAAATTACAAGTGTTTAAAAATTCTGGTATTGTGTTTAGGATTTGATGGTAAGGAAATTTCATCAGGTAAGGTATCATGACGTTGAATTTTTTTAAATGGGTATATAATTTTTAGTTGTTTTGACATTCACTGCACATGTTTCACTGGCCACTGGTATTCTTTTTGCCATATTGCAGATGAAGATGAAAGTGATGTAGATATTCAAAGCACCATGACAGAAAATTCCAAAACTCAAGTATGTTGATATATGGTCATGGATACAGTGTGTCATGTGATATGTGAGTGTGGTATATGTCAGGTGAACCATACTATGGTATGGATGCAGTGTCTTATATGGTGTCATGTAGTGTGTACGTATTGTGCTTTTTGGCTGGTATGGTAGGGTGCTGTATGGTATGGTATGTGGTATGGCATGGTATGGTATGGTATATGGTATTGTATAAGGTATAGTATATGGTATGCAGTATGGTGTGCTGTATGGTATATGGTATGGTATATGATACAGTATGGTATATGATAATATGGTAGGGTATGATAATATATGGTATGGTATGCTTTGGCACAGTATGGTACATTAATGGTATGAGCCAGAACACGATAAATATTGTGTTGTATGCTACAAAAAGGTGCAGTATTATATATGGTATGGTACAGTACAGTGACGTATGATAAGGTATGATGCTGTGTATGCAAAATAATAAGCTAAATGGTACGGTATGGTGTTTGCATTGGTATATGTCATGGCTTAGCACAGTATGGTATGGTATGATATGGTATGATCTGGTATATGGTATTATATGGCATGTATGGTATATTCTTATCCGCATTCCAATTTCACCTTAGGTACACAAAAAACTGGGTCAGCTTATTAAAAATTACTGGAAGCATTTTTTCCAAGGAATATCAATTTTGATAATCTCTGGCATACTTCTGGCAGTTTTGCTTCAAGGTAAAGGAGTGATTACTGTGTGGTGGAATAAGCCCTGTTGTTTGCTAACATGTATTTCTTTGTTTTTCAGCTTTTTTAGCACCAAGAGTTCCAATAGTAAGTAGCCGAAACAAAGCATGCTTTGTTGAAAATATGTTTGGTAATGATTTTTAAATGCAATTACGAACCTTTAAATTTAAAAAATTCATAGGGAGAGGATTCACACACTGACACATTGAAGAAAATTGAGGTAAGTTGAATCAAATTACTCAGACATGGCTAACCTAGGCTAGCTGAGTATCATGGCTCTATTTTCTCCTGAGAGATAAGACATGCATGCATGCACTTGGCACTGTGAATTATTTTGTTTTATCCAGGAAAAGGTGGACAAGCTATCTTCTGCTTTGCAAGCTATTGCAAAACTATCAGGTATTCAAAATGCCCTCTGAATAAACTATGGTGATATCACATATCTAGACAATCTAGTACTTAGTATTATTTGGGAACTACTTGACAAATGTAATCATATTTCTGATATCGCTGTAGAATCATCACCAGACAGCAACAAGACACTGATTTCTGAAGAAGTAAGTCTCTCTATATAAGTTTGATTCTCTCAAATGTTTGAGGTATGATATATTATTGAATAATTCATTTAATGCCTTTGCTACAGTCAGTCCAACAGATAGTTCAAGATGCTTTGAACAGATATAATGCTGACAAAGTTGGAATGGCAGATTTTGCCCTTGAATCCTCAGGTTTGTGAAGTTAAATTTTCCCTAAAAATGTTACCTATAATTTAATACATTCTTTTTGTTCATCCTATCCTTTCAGGGGCAGAAATCCATGACTCCTATCACAGTCCATCATATGATGTTGGTTCTGCTCGGATTGTCCTTTTTGGTATTCCTTTATGGTTTGACATTAAACCACCCAGGGTTATACTACAGGTAAGTGGATAAATTGTGGTGTACTTTCACAAGGTTCTGGTCAACTAGGATACTCTATAGTACTCACATAGGGATTTTTCTGGCCTACCATTGGTGCATTTGTTGTTTTACAGAGTTCGACAAGTTTTGTTGTACTGTCACCTACAATGTTTCCAAATAAGGTGGAAAAAACTGCCAAAACGTGATGATGCCTAGTTGGAGCTAAAAAGTCAACATTATTTTGGTAGCTGTTTTCATTAAAATGACTTTTTTCCCTATTATAGCCAGACAACACTCCAGGGAACTGTTGGGCTTTCAAGGGTGACAAAGGATATGTGGTTATAAAAGTATGTAATTATTAATTATTCCTATATTACTGTCTCTAATATATACACTAGGTAATAAAGTACTAGAGATTTTGTGGTTAACTGTTCCCATGATGTACTTGTTTCAGCTCTCTAGAGCCCTGACACCAACTTCATTTTCAATGGAACACATTCCAAAGTTACTATCACCAACTGGAGATGGTCGCATACCCAGCGCTCCAAAAGAGTTTACTGTTTGGGTAAGCCATAAGTCCTACTGCACATAGAAGTCCACCATTTGCATGAAGCTTCTACCCATACAAATGGACCCCACCTCCATGATGGCCCCTAAACATGTGTGGGTGACTGGCTCACTTCAGCCTGTGTGGGTGAACTGCCACACCTTGGCCATGACAGTAGCTGTGTTCCCAGCATAGGTGGACTCGTGGCCACCTCTAACTGCATGACTAGATTGGAACTAGCCCTGTGTGCGAGTCTGTGACTAGACTGGCAACAATGTGCCAGCTCAGCTTTGTGGGTTGACTTACCTAACTCAACCTGTCAAATGGACTGGCTTACCTGTTACCTCTACCTAATCTGAGTGGACTTGTCCTACTCCACCTGCATGGATGACTGGCCCACGGCCACCTCCACCATCTTTGTCTCCTAGGAAATAGTTAATAGGGCTTTTATCTATTTTAGGGTTGGAAAGATGCACTAGGTAGTGAAAGAGTGAAATTGGGATATTACATGTATGACAGTGATAGTGACTTCTTACAGACTTTTGGTGTCCAAGTAAGTTGCCGTATTTCAAAGACAGTTTTGGGCTTGTAGCCACCTAGAACATTTCCATCATCATTCACTTTCAATTTTGTCCCTTTGCAGTTGATGGATAATGGATCGGAAGTTTTTGAGTACATTGAACTGCGTATTCTTAGTAACCATGGTAACCCTGAATACACTTGCATATATCGATTCCGTGTTCATGGTAACCCTCAATAACTATGTACAACCCAGATAAGGATTACTGTTGTCCAGCAAATCTCTGCCCCATGAGTCCATTGTAGCTATCTATCCTAATATAAACTTGTACAAAATATCCTCTGTCACTGTCAGTATTCCACAAATATCTGACTCAATGATTTGAAAATAATGCAAGAGAGATGAAATTTTCATAAATTGTATATAAAAAATTGTTTCATATTTATGATTTGAAGTGAATGATATTTCTTTATGATCAATTTACGTCTGTTTCTGAATATTTCGCCCCTGTACGTATTATTACGTGAACTAACGTGACGACTATCATGACGTGTATGACGTCATTGACGTGTAATAATATGACTATTTTACTCCGTACCACCGGCAGTTTTATTATTCTGTCGTTAACGCCAAAGGCCAAAGGCTGTGACTTGCAGCATTTTTACAAGCACGGGTAAAGGCTAATTGTCGTATACTCAGAATCAAAATATCGTGAACTCGTGACTCTCAATGGAAATGCGACCTGAATGAAGTACTGGTATACAATTATACCACAGACCGCCATTTAGCGCGGTCTCCTCACAATCCAACATGGAAATCAGTTTTCATGGAAAAAGAGTGCTTGTCACTGGCGCTGGAAAAGGTATTATTTACTTGCTTATTGAATTGACAATTCAACATCTTGATTGAGTTAATTGACAATTCAACATCTTGAATAATTTGAAAGAATTTTAGAGCATTTATTTATTATTTAATACTACTATACTCGTATTATTACCAAACAAGCGGTCACGTGCCAGATTGAGATACTTATTTGAATTTCGTTCCAAGGTATTGGTCGCGAGACTGCTAAAACGCTCGTTGAATGTGGTGCCGAAGTTATTGCATTGTCTCGGACACAGTCGGACTTGGATACGTTGGAAAATGAAGTACGTAAAAACGTTCACTCTGGTTTATAGACAGTCAGTATGACTATGACGTATAAACCTAACATGGTGACGGTGTCACAGTGATTTGTGTTCCCCCGTGATATGTGTTCCCCCCAAGCCCAAACACTTCCGGCAGCTGTAGAAAGCTTCCGGCCTATCGTTTAGTTTCAAGTTTCAACTGAATTTTGCACCTTTAGCTTAAACTTAACTATGTCAACTATGTAACAAGCTAATCTTACCACTGGAATAGTCGGCGAAATGTCAAAGTATTGGCATTCATAGCTTATTATATGTCACAGCTTTTTTTGCGAATCTGTACTGACTACTCACACGTGAACTTTGAAATTTCCCAATCTTCTGCAGCTGTTTTTTTTCGAGCTGGTTTCTCTGAGAATCCAAATATTTAGCGTAGAGCTATGTCTGGTTTGGAAAACACGATTCACTGGGGGAACGCAAATCACTATGGTTGTCCAGTGTTTTGCGTTCCCCCAGTGAATTGTGTTTCCCGGTCGATTTTTATGGAGTTTCATAACGTATAAATATGTTTCGCAGGCTGGCCGAAACACAAATCACTGGACAACCATAGCGATTTGTGTTACCCCAGTGAACTGTGTTTCGGCCAGCATGCGTAACATATTTATACATTATGAAACTTAATAAGCGTCGACCGGGAAACACAATTCACTGGGGAACACAAATCACTGGACAACCATAGTGATTTGCGTTCCCCCAGTGAATCGTGTTTTCCAAACCAGACATAGCTCTACGCTAAATATTTGGATTCTCAGAGAAACCAGCTCGAAAAAAAACAGCTGCAGAAGATTGGGAAATTTCAAAGTTCACGTGTGAGTAGTCAGTACAGATTCGCAAAAAAAGCTGTGACATATAATAAGCTATGAATGCCAATACTTTGACATTTCGCCGACTATTCCAGTGGTAAGATTAGCTTGTTACATAGTTGACATAGTTAAGTTTAAGCTAAAGGTGCAAAATTCAGTTGAAACTTGAAACTAAACGATAGGCCGGAAGCTTTCTACAGCTGCCGGAAGTGTTTGGGCTTGGGGGGAACACATATCACGGGGGAACACAAATCACTGTGACACCGTCACCATGTTAGGTTTATACGTCATAGTCATACTGACTGTCTATAAACCAGAGTGAACGTTTTTACGTACTTCATTTTCCAACGTATCCAAGTCCGACTGTGTCCGAGACAATGCAATAACTTCGGCACCACATTCAACGAGCGTTTTAGCAGTCTCGCGACCAATACCTTGGAACGAAATTCAAATAAGTATCTCAATCTGGCACGTGACCGCTTGTTTGGTAATAATACGAGTATAGTAGTATTAAATAATAAATAAATGCTCTAAAATTCTTTCAAATTATTCAAGATGTTGAATTGTCAATTAACTCAATCAAGATGTTGAATTGTCAATTCAATAAGCAAGTAAATAATACCTTTTCCAGCGCCAGTGACAAGCACTCTTTTTCCATGAAAACTGATTTCCATGTTGGATTGTGAGGAGACCGCGCTAAATGGCGGTCTGTGGTATAATTGTATACCAGTACTTCATTCAGGTCGCATTTCCATTGAGAGTCACGAGTTCACGATATTTTGATTCTGAGTATACGACAATTAGCCTTTACCCGTGCTTGTAAAAATGCTGCAAGTCACAGCCTTTGGCCTTTGGCGTTAACGACAGAATAATAAAACTGCCGGTGGTACGGAGTAAAATAGTCATATTATTACACGTCAATGACGTCATACACGTCATGATAGTCGTCACGTTAGTTCACGTAATAATACGTACAGGGGCGAAATATTCAGAAACAGACGTAAATTGATCATAAAGAAATATCATTCACTTCAAATCATAAATATGAAACAATTTTTTATATACAATTTATGAAAATTTCATCTCTCTTGCATTATTTTCAAATCATTGAGTCAGATATTTGTGGAATACTGACAGTGACAGAGGATATTTTGTACAAGTTTATATTAGGATAGATAGCTACAATGGACTCATGGGGCAGAGATTTGCTGGACAACAGTAATCCTTATCTGGGTTGTACATAGTTATTGAGGGTTACCATGAACACGGAATCGATATATGCAAGTGTATTCAGGGTTACCATGGTTACTAAGAATACGCAGTTCAATGTACTCAAAAACTTCCGATCCATTATCCATCAACTGCAAAGGGACAAAATTGAAAGTGAATGATGATGGAAATGTTCTAGGTGGCTACAAGCCCAAAACTGTCTTTGAAATACGGCAACTTACTTGGACACCAAAAGTCTGTAAGAAGTCACTATCACTGTCATACATGTAATATCCCAATTTCACTCTTTCACTACCTAGTGCATCTTTCCAACCCTAAAATAGATAAAAGCCCTATTAACTATTTCCTAGGAGACAAAGATGGTGGAGGTGGCCGTGGGCCAGTCATCCATGCAGGTGGAGTAGGACAAGTCCACTCAGATTAGGTAGAGGTAACAGGTAAGCCAGTCCATTTGACAGGTTGAGTTAGGTAAGTCAACCCACAAAGCTGAGCTGGCACATTGTTGCCAGTCTAGTCACAGACTCGCACACAGGGCTAGTTCCAATCTAGTCATGCAGTTAGAGGTGGCCACGAGTCCACCTATGCTGGGAACACAGCTACTGTCATGGCCAAGGTGTGGCAGTTCACCCACACAGGCTGAAGTGAGCCAGTCACCCACACATGTTTAGGGGCCATCATGGAGGTGGGGTCCATTTGTATGGGTAGAAGCTTCATGCAAATGGTGGACTTCTATGTGCAGTAGGACTTATGGCTTACCCAAACAGTAAACTCTTTTGGAGCGCTGGGTATGCGACCATCTCCAGTTGGTGATAGTAACTTTGGAATGTGTTCCATTGAAAATGAAGTTGGTGTCAGGGCTCTAGAGAGCTGAAACAAGTACATCATGGGAACAGTTAACCACAAAATCTCTAGTACTTTATTACCTAGTGTATATATTAGAGACAGTAATATAGGAATAATTAATAATTACATACTTTTATAACCACATATCCTTTGTCACCCTTGAAAGCCCAACAGTTCCCTGGAGTGTTGTCTGGCTATAATAGGGAAAAAAGTCATTTTAATGAAAACAGCTACCAAAATAATGTTGACTTTTTAGCTCCAACTAGGCATCATCACGTTTTGGCAGTTTTTTCCACCTTATTTGGAAACATTGTAGGTGACAGTACAACAAAACTTGTCGAACTCTGTAAAACAACAAATGCACCAATGGTAGGCCAGAAAAATCCCTATGTGAGTACTATAGAGTATCCTAGTTGACCAGAACCTTGTGAAAGTACACCACAATTTATCCACTTACCTGTAGTATAACCCTGGGTGGTTTAATGTCAAACCATAAAGGAATACCAAAAAGGACAATCCGAGCAGAACCAACATCATATGATGGACTGTGATAGGAGTCATGGATTTCTGCCCCTGAAAGGATAGGATGAACAAAAAGAATGTATTAAATTATAGGTAACATTTTTAGGGAAAATTTAACTTCACAAACCTGAGGATTCAAGGGCAAAATCTGCCATTCCAACTTTGTCAGCATTATATCTGTTCAAAGCATCTTGAACTATCTGTTGGACTGACTGTAGCAAAGGCATTAAATGAATTATTCAATAATATATCATACCTCAAACATTTGAGAGAATCAAACTTATATAGAGAGACTTACTTCTTCAGAAATCAGTGTCTTGTTGCTGTCTGGTGATGATTCTACAGCGATATCAGAAATATGATTACATTTGTCAAGTAGTTCCCAAATAATACTAAGTACTAGATTGTCTAGATATGTGATATCACCATAGTTTATTCAGAGGGCATTTTGAATACCTGATAGTTTTGCAATAGCTTGCAAAGCAGAAGATAGCTTGTCCACCTTTTCCTGGATAAAACAAAATAATTCACAGTGCCAAGTGCATGCATGCATGTCTTATCTCTCAGGAGAAAATAGAGCCATGATACTCAGCTAGCCTAGGTTAGCCATGTCTGAGTAATTTGATTCAACTTACCTCAATTTTCTTCAATGTGTCAGTGTGTGAATCCTCTCCCTATGAATTTTTTAAATTTAAAGGTTCGTAATTGCATTTAAAAATCATTACCAAACATATTTTCAACAAAGCATGCTTTGTTTCGGCTACTTACTATTGGAACTCTTGGTGCTAAAAAAGCTGAAAAACAAAGAAATACATGTTAGCAAACAACAGGGCTTATTCCACCACACAGTAATCACTCCTTTACCTTGAAGCAAAACTGCCAGAAGTATGCCAGAGATTATCAAAATTGATATTCCTTGGAAAAAATGCTTCCAGTAATTTTTAATAAGCTGACCCAGTTTTTTGTGTACCTAAGGTGAAATTGGAATGCGGATAAGAATATACCATACATGCCATATAATACCATATACCAGATCATACCATATCATACCATACCATACTGTGCTAAGCCATGACATATACCAATGCAAACACCATACCGTACCATTTAGCTTATTATTTTGCATACACAGCATCATACCTTATCATACGTCACTGTACTGTACCATACCATATATAATACTGCACCTTTTTGTAGCATACAACACAATATTTATCGTGTTCTGGCTCATACCATTAATGTACCATACTGTGCCAAAGCATACCATACCATATATTATCATACCCTACCATATTATCATATACCATACTGTATCATATACCATACCATATACCATACAGCACACCATACTGCATACCATATACTATACCTTATACAATACCATATACCATACCATACCATGCCATACCACATACCATACCATACAGCACCCTACCATACCAGCCAAAAAGCACAATACGTACACACTACATGACACCATATAAGACACTGCATCCATACCATAGTATGGTTCACCTGACATATACCACACTCACATATCACATGACACACTGTATCCATGACCATATATCAACATACTTGAGTTTTGGAATTTTCTGTCATGGTGCTTTGAATATCTACATCACTTTCATCTTCATCTGCAATATGGCAAAAAGAATACCAGTGGCCAGTGAAACATGTGCAGTGAATGTCAAAACAACTAAAAATTATATACCCATTTAAAAAAATTCAACGTCATGATACCTTACCTGATGAAATTTCCTTACCATCAAATCCTAAACACAATACCAGAATTTTTAAACACTTGTAATTTAATATATCAGAGCAATGTTATTGTGAAGTGATTAACTCATACCGTATAAGTGTTTCGGCGTATCCTTCACTTCTTCACTGTATTTTCCATAAGCTCTTGCCATTTCGTTAGACGTATTTTCAACTCCCGATTCCCCGGCAAAGAAATCTGGCTGATTAGAGATATTTACTTCGTTTTCAACAGCTTCTCCTTGAGTTAAACCCTCCTCGCCCTCGCTGGCAACCACACCACTTTCCGGGGTAGAAACAGACTCCTGAATATCACTTGTACGTCTCTGGAAATCACTACTTACATCTTCCTTGTCACTAGTAAAGAAAGTTGTTGAAAAACTTAATAAGCTGTTTTGAAAAGGTTACATACTGCCATTTATTTATTTTCTCGCCGAATTTCTCCCAAAATTGCCCCAAACACGCATACATTTAAATATTATCCTTGAAGCAATGTCCCGGGTTTAGAAATTTAAAATATATTATTCATGCTTCAGTTATTTCAATAGAAAGTTTGAAATCTTTATCTTTCATGCGAAAACATACCGTTTTTCAGGATCTTCATCTCTCGCCTCGCTCGCAACCGTTTCTAAATGTTCCCTGGCCTTGGAAATTGATTTTCGTGAAGCTGAAGACCTTCGCCTGGCCATACCGTCCTCTTTTGTTTCGTTTTACATGTTTATTCTCTCATGTTCCTTGACTTTTTAGTGCAAAACAAAAGAAAATCAAACTTTCCGCCATATTTTCGTCCTCAAATCACGAAAGAATTTAGCATGACGTCATAATAGTTACCATTAACCAATCAGAAATCAGTCTGGCATTAAGCGATTTATGACGGATTTGGCCACAACCTGCGCATTTTATTCAAATCAGGAAAAAGAAAAACGCGGCAGTGAACTCGTTTCCAGTTATTCTTTAATAATATATGATACAATTATGTTTATAATATTATACATCAGCCGAGATACATCTGATAATTCTCAAATCCGGTTTATAAATGTACATGGATTTAAAAATTACAATAAAATTGTGAGGTTAGACAGTAGGCTAACATAACAGCCCAACTGGTTTACTATAGATAAATTAATCTTATTAAATAATTTTACGGTAATCTCAATTTCACCAGTCAATCTCACCAAGATAACCTAATGAGCTTCACAAAACAGAGGGTCCTACGTTTGCCATGTCACGTCGTTCACGTCATTTCACGCCAAGGTGGGTTTTAAGTCACGTGACTCACGTCATGTCATGTCAGCTCAGCTCAGGTAAGGCCAGCACAGGTAAGGTCAGGTCGGGTCAGGTCACGTCACGTCACGTCGCGTCATGGAAAGTCACGTCCGGACATCCAATCCACATCGGGACATGTCGTGAAACGTTACGTCACATAACGCACGTCACGCACGCCACGTCACGTCACGTCAGAAATGGAAAACCAGATAGTAAATGGATGAGGATTATTTCGAATTGTTTGACACCGAGTGGAACCATTCATCCATTCCATGTTAACTTGCCATAACTTCTGTGAGCCGCGGTCGATTACGCAGTGATATTCGCGACAAGTTTACCGAACCCGTTTCTTAAATAAAAAAATAGGACATAAATAGTGGTGGATTTACCAGTCATCAGCAAAAATCCGGAACAGCAGTTTTCATTTGGAAATTTGTAAACTATATAGGCTAAGCTTTGATTTGCTTTAGGATTATACAAAATTACCGCGACTCATGTAGCTACGGTTACCTGACTGGGTTGGTAATTTTGGAGATTTTTTATCAGTTTGAGAATGTTCCAACAACAGAGTTCTATATAGGACAGAGAGGGTGAGGTTTTTAGACACGAAGTTAACGAAAACTTTGCGTATAAGCTTAATAAAGTAATTCGCACCTGTAAGAACGAGCTTGGAGAAGAAAGTTTCTGCATGAAGCTATTTCACTGACAAGTTTTTTGAGATCATCTCCGTCGAAGACAGGAAGGGTAAGAGACTGGAAATATAAAGGAATGTTAATGAAAGGAAGGAAGGAAGGAAGGAAGGAAGGAAGGAAGGAAGGAAGGAAGGAAGGAAGGAAGGAAGGAAGGAAGGAA
>JAOTOK010005340.1:0-13446 GCA_025770025.1 Virgularia gustaviana
GTCAAATTCGGGCGAATGTTTACATCTGGGGACCCCTAGCTGCACATGCGCAGAACAGACTGGACATGCCCTTTAATTAATATGGGTCTCCTTTGTGTTTTTGTCACGAATTATTAATAATTTTAAGAATGTTGTTTCAATCCATTCGCGATTCTCTCCAACAAAAAACTAAAAACACTAGACAGGCAAACCAAGGCCCTGCATCATCGTATCCAATTTCTATTTAATAAACATGGGATTCCCGTAATGAAAGCACAAGATAAATGAGGTTACTAAACCAGTTTGTACATCATATGCATGTATTTGGGGACCGGTTATTGCCGACCACGTATCTGTGTGTTTTTGACATACACTTCTTTTAAAAAATTTGGTGTAGTTTGCGTTTGGCAAGCGCGTAAAATAAAATAAAGTAAAATAGAAAATTTCTTACCCTATAGATATTTATGTCATTATCTTGGATATCAACATTTGCTTGAATCCACTCTTCTCCTTGATTTCCACTTCGTGACCACAATGTTGTGGTGCCATTATTATCTACCTGCAACAGTCTCAAGATTCCCATCCTGTGGTCACCAAACATGTGATACCAGAACGACAAACAACCATGTTTTACGGCAATATCGGGCGTTGAGAGACGAGCTTTATCTTGGCGACGACTCGGACTCGATGTCTCTAAGTAAATATACTTCCCTAAAATAAAATAATACACTATGTAAGGCAATCGTTTCTTCCTTCGGTCTCATATTATTTTACGCTTTTTCCATCAGCTTATTGCTTTTAATTTTACGACCATACCAGATTTCGTTTTTATCGTGTGGTCCACAGAAGGTCCAGTTTTCTTAGTTTTTGTCGGTCCTTGATTGACTTGCCAATCACGTTGGTCAATGGAACCAACATTAATCCAAGAACAGAGACCGTTCTCAAACGTGCAATTTATATTAACTGGAAAAAAACAGCGAGAGACACAATAAGATGGAACGTTAAAAATATAAATGTTGGTGGTAAATCAATGATAAATGATAATCTATTTTTCTCATTGATAGTGAATACCTTTTCTTTCATCATAATAACTCCACGTTCTATAACGATCTTTTTGTTTTCCAATCAAACCACATTGTTCCTTAATTTCGTCGTCATGCAACAAAACTTTGTGTTCGCATTTCTATAAGGAAAAAGAATATAAATTCCACGAATAAAGCATCAACGAGCCAAGAACACAATGAAAGAAGCCAAGAAAACAAACACAGTGCGCCATGTATGCTACCTGTGTATTACACAGTTCTCGTTCCGTCTTCTCACCAACACAATATCCTCCACCATAACGAGGACTACAATAAAAATAGGATTATTAATCGATGTTCTAATTGTCCATTCTAATTATGAAATCCATTACCTGGGATTGTTACATTCTCTTACACGTGTCTGGAACCCAACTCCACATTCTTTGGAACATGATTCCCATTCTTGCCACTCGCTCCATCCACCTTGAATTGGTGATGGTGTGGTAAAAATACCATCTCTTGGAATACATCTACCTTTCATACACCACTGAATAAGATGTGAAAGATTTTGTTTATAATCATTAAAGAGGTTACTCATAAATGGGGGCGCAATTGGCATCGAGATATGACACGGGGGGGGATATGACACAGGAGAATGACACGGGGGGGTAATGAAAGCAAAAAGTGTCTATCACTCAATTTCTTTTATTGTTTATACGGTTTATTGATATGACTTTAAAGTGATTTATTAAAACATTATACACAGCAGGAATATCGCATTTATTGACCGTTAAAGCCACCGTGATGACGTAGAAAGAGGAATTTGTATGCGGTAAAACAAAATAAATCCCATTTGCAATTCCTCCTCATATGCATTCACACTTTTGGCATTTTCTCTTTTTTGGCTTGTGATTTACACTGCCTACGCAGCACCACCACTTATTAGTATAACAGCAGACCAAAATGACTAGCCCTTCACGCGATTAGCTAGAAATAATAGAGCTATGCAGTAAAACCAGTAAAAACACTAGATCGATTCAAGGGTGGTCCAGACTACGGGAGTATAACTGTGGGAGTATAATAGTGCCTGGGTAGGAGGTTGAACCAGTGGCAGTATAATTACACCACACTAATGAGGAATGATCCACAATGACTAGCCCCCCACATTAATTTACCGTTTAGCTAGAAAAGATGGAGCTACCCATTTACCCTCTGTGGTCCACACTCGGTGCCATCCAAAGCAGGTGCTCTCATACTCTTACACAGTTTCTCGTAAGGTGCTGGCATGTTACACCACAACACGGAACACGGATCTCGGTGGAACTAGAAAAATTGTACAACTATTTTAGAAAACGTTCAAGGATGATGTCTAATTCAGTTAAATGATAATATCATCTTACAGCTCTGCAGAACTTGAAGCCATCTCCAAAATCAAAACGACATTGGTCATCAGTGCTGTAATGAAAACCTGGATATTCATGAAGGTAAGGTAAATCGTTCTTGTATTCTTCGCCAGGTTTGTCGTCCAAACAGCCGAAATTTCTACACAAAAATACGGTAAACATTCTAAATTCTGCTCAAAAACAGATCCTTAACGAGAGCATGTGTTGTTTTCAGTTAATGAAACGGAAGTTTCTATGAAGCAATGTTAATTTTGTGTTAAAATATAAGCCTCGCACATCGTTAATCTGGCATTGGTTTTAAGGATTCTTATGATAGGACTCCTATGCGCTTATGAGCTTAATCACGCTTTTTTTATCGTAGATCTGTAGCTCCCTTATAGCCACGCATGTCTCGTATGAAGTAAGGACATATAGAAGGTAGTTGTCTACCTAATGCTTCCCGTGACTTCCTTTTGGCTACATCTAGACCAGAAGAACCGGTTCATTCTTGATTGTACTAGCGGCGCCATGATACTACCACGGTTGGTGTCCGAGCCACATTTATTGCTTTCACCATCGTGTTCCATACCTAAGCTAAAGAACAGAAAGCATTGAACATTTGTATCTTCGAACAATATTTATTAAAACGATGAACCCATTAACTATTATACGTAAATGATTAGGGTATAAGTCGTATCTTAACATAAGTTGAAATAAGATTTTCTACTTACGAGTGTCCCACTTCGTGAGCGATAATGAAGGCTGATGGGAAACCATCTTCACCGTTCAATGTGCAGCTTCGAACAGGATGACACATTCCGTAGACTGGAGCGTAACCGGCTGAAGAGAGAAAGATAGTGTTAGAAAAGCAAGCAAGCAAGCAAGCAAAAAGGTAGTATAAATTAAAATGTAAAAAATAATTTTACCTGCAGTACCAAATTGTTTTCTACAAAAGAAGCAAGAAGTATTTAGTTGCATGTATATATCATAGCTTTCTCGCTGACTAAACATTGTGAAGACCTTACCTTGTTAAATACGTGGCATGATCATGATAATACGGATCAACATCTGTACGTCCTTTCCTGATCTTGTGCATGTAGTCACAAGCCGTCAACAAACTCTTGTTGGGGTTTTTCTGGTTGAAAGTAATTCCTTGCTATAATAAATATAAGGGATACATGTAGGGTAATTACATGAGGAAAAAAGTGAAAAGCAGAAGAGATAAGCAGAAGAACCGACAGGCAGAACGATCGAACTGAAAGAGCACGCTATGTAAGAGAGTGAAGAATCCAGGTTGGTGTCGCATTCCGGGTCCTGTACGACACAAATTCTACGATGTGGTTCAGTCAGTCGATTTCTGGTCCCAACTGGTGGGACCTCGGATCGTGGGTTTCAGATCCCAAATCGTGTATTTCAGCTTGTGGAATTTGGATTCCAGATCGTCAAAAGTAGATTTCCGACCCCCAGGTTGTGGATTTCGGATGCTATATTGTAGGTTCTAGACCCCAGCTTTGTGGATTCGAAGCCTAAATTGTGGAGTCCGGTCTCCAGCCTCTAGATTGCAGACAACGGGCGGCCGTGGATTCCGAACCCTGGCCTGTGGTTTCCTAATACAAGATATAGGATTCCAAACCCCAACTGAAGACCCCTGTATTTACACAGGGCGAGAAAAACTACAGAACAATTACGATAGAAGTGTACTTACTGGATCTTTATGCAACAGAACTATTCTGACCAAGACATAATTGATATCAAGACCAAGTGAAGTGTCTTTAAAAACATAGGAAACCTAGGATAGAAGAAATTGGAATTTTATAAAACTGATCGTGTATAATTGTACAATTTGAACATCAATTCAGGTTATACGTTGTAAGACAACGTACGATATTCATGAGCGCCATCACGTATCTCTCGGCTCTATCCGAGCCATGAAAATCCACCACTGATTTATCAGCGACTATCATGGACTCAATATATTTCGTCCCGATCGTTTTTTTTATCTCTTCTTGAGAAATTTTGCGTAACTTCTTGCCTCCTTAATATAAAAACACATTAAGCAACGATTACATGTTGAAGGAGCAAAAATAGGTTGGTTATATGTGTCGGTCGTAATGTTAATTTGTAAACAGATGTCTTGTTTCTAGCTGGGGATAAAAAAGCATGTTGGGAATACTTGGAAGGATAATTTGGTTGCTGCCAGTACTTGTCCCCCCATGGAAGCAACCTAACATACCTTGTTGTCCCCGCTTGTACTTAGTACCACCACAAAATACAAACTTGTCTTCAAATATAATTCTATCTTCAAAATAAATTGTCTAAGTGGGGCCGTTACTTATCATGTTAAGTTATCATAACCCTTACCCTATTCCAACATTCAACCTATCCTTGCTTTGCCTTACCATACCATACCATACCATACCTTACCTTACCTTACTTTACCATTACCCTTACCCTATCGTTACCCGCACCCTCACTCATCCTATCCTTATCTTTATCCTTACCGTATCTTAACCCTCACCCAATCCTTACCTTTACCCTATCATTACAACCCTAACCCTTACCCTATCCTAGTCTTTACCTTACTCTCTCACCTTTACTCTACCCTTAAAAGCTTACCCTTACCCTTACCCTTACCCTTACCTTTACCCTTACTCTTACTCTTACCCTACCCTACCCCACCCTTACCCTTACCCTTACCCTTACCCTTACCCTTACCCTTACCCTTACCCTTACCCTTACCCTTACTCTTACCCTTACCTTTACCCTTACCCTTACTCTTACCCTACCCTACCCTACCCCACCCTTACCCTTACCCTTACCCTTACCCTTACCCTTACCCTTACCCTTACTCTTACCCTTAGTTCACTGATTACATTGAAACCTGAATTAAAATTTTTCACTATTTTTAAATTACTACAGAGGTTATACCGTTGTAGATCATGACTGAACCGTAATGCATATAAAATAGATAATCTGAAGCGTACAACTACTTACGTGGTATTCTGATGTAAACACTGTTGCGTGTTCTGACCGTGTTTCTCACTGGCGTGTATTCAGTTTTACCACTAAGTAAAAGGTCAATTTCGGTAGCCTCGTCGACAGCAACCCATTTATGAGAGGTGAACGTGTTCACAACCCTGGCAGTGTCAGGCATCAACGTGGCAAAGAAAGACCTTTTCGACAGGTTGTCTAGCCACATTAACTAAAGAACAGAAGAAAGTTGATTGAACAACTTTAGTATATTTATCTAAATTGCAATTCTAGATTTTGTACAAATTCGTTTTAGGGTAAATGATGCTCACTTGTAAAAGTTCATCACATTTCCTGAACTCATTAATATTTTGTGAAGCAAAGACAAAAGAAATGCATATTTAATGCTGTATTTAGAAATGAATATTTGAGAAACTATTTCCAACACCAGTAAGCGTTCTTGAACATGCAAAACATGAAGAAAGTGGTTAAGAAAACAAAGCTGCACCTTGTATTTTCAAGAAGCTTGTCTGTATTTAGAAATTTAGTTCAAGAACGCTTTCTTGTGTTGAGTAATAGTACTTCAAGCATTCCGCGAATGCTACCATGCATCATTATGTCGAAGTCCCTACCTTGACTATTCGACCACTTCGATTAATAAACTTTACAAAACTTATGTAAGACGCACGTTCGGGCGAACGCTTTTTGTTAGCTGGAGCTAAAAGTACAAAGAAAAAAAGTTGGTTGAAACAAGTTACGGACACATTTCCTAGCCATAAAAATATAGGCATCCAGTTTGAGTGAATTCGGTAAATATTTTGGTGTTTTCACGACTAAGCTTAGCATTTTCAGCAATTTGCTCTGTGCTGTACCTGCTGTTTACCATAAATAGGACGCGAAAGATCGGATACAGTTATTAACTTCCTACCTATCCTTGTGATATCTTGCATACGATGTCCCAAGTGTTGATGTACTTTCGGCAACTCGCTATGTTTGTAAATCAAATGAGGTCTTCCTTGACCTTTTAGTTTTTCTTCATCAACATAAGAAGTATTTAAAAGAGGCTCAATAAAGACCATATCTTCATCTGTTGTTACCACACCAAACTTGAAAAGAAAATTGGAAATTAAATTTCTTTCAAAAACAACTTTAGTGGTTTATAATCAACAATTTTAATTTAACAAATTGTTCAGTTCATAACCATATGGTCGCTCCTAATGGAGTAATTTCCTAATCAACTCAACTTTGAATATGCCTATTGCCATAAGGGCCAAGGGATCTATCGCGGGGGAGAGTTCCTTGTAGATGCAAATTTAATTAAATACGGTATGCTGCAATGCTGCTATACACCATTGGCTGTTTTAAAACTCTAAACGTTTGGAAAATGTTCCCCTTCGTCCCTCGACCCAGAATAGCGCATGATGAGTTACCCCCCGTTTACATAGGAAGTTTATCTCCGAAGAGCATAAAAAGACTGGCCCCCGGGAAAGAGAAGACTCATACACCCTTGAGTTTGTTTCTTTACTGACAAACTCTTTATCGTAGTTTTATACAGTCTTAAGAGCTGAGAAAAATTCAGCCCGATTATTACAGTGAAATCACTCGTAGAGTACCGCAAAGCATCCCGGGAACGTCTCTCACAGGACCATAATATTTCATATGCAATGTCATATACGGTTTATTAACTATGTTTACTGTTCCCAAGTAGCATTGCTAAATACAATTTTGACTCGAAAATTAATATGAAATATGAAATACTGTAAAATGTCTATATTATATATAAACAGTTCGTGGCTTTTCGAGTTCATTTTGAGAGGATTTAGGTACGAATTTCCAATTACAAAACTAATGTTGGTGTTGCTTTAGCAAGGTAAGAATTGTTAAAATGCTAAGAACGTAACAAATTTGTCTAACTTAATTAACATTATTGCATGACACCAGAAAATAATATAAGAAATGGTCTGTTCGCTCCAAACATATAGAATTCAACTGTATAACAGTCAGTTGGAAATGAAATAGTCAAAGTTCTTAATATTTTTACCCTCTCTTGCAACGAGAACAAATATACATCAATGCCATAATACACAGAGAGACATGGATTAAGAATTCACATAAACATTAAAAATATAAAGTGCTCTATAGCTTCAACCAAAATTGAAGATCTGCTAACTGTGGGCATCCGTCGTTAGATCAGGCCCACTAATAATACAACAGTACTGTGGACGTCTCGGTCGAAATTGAATGAGTTTCGTTCGTAGCCTCTTTATGGCTTTATGGCTTAACTTAGTGTAATATAACTCGCAAATGGTTTAGTTCATCTCATGTACCCCCAACCTACGTAAGCACATTGAATTAATCAGAGACCAGGAAAAGTTATACTGTAGTTGCATACTGGCAGTCGATATTTTAAAGTTAACATTTAAAATTAAACGCGGTATCCTAGAGACACGATGGCCCAGTCATGAATGGAGGTAGCATTTAATAGGATTATCTGTTGTTCGGTGAGATGACACAGGTTAATAAGCAAAGCAAACCGGCGATCGCATGCTGAAAACATATATGAAACACTATTTGTACTGGTGACGGCCCAGAAATAAAGCAAAATGTTGTTTTATTCAGTATGATTATACTACGTACCTTGAAATAATAGCATTTAGAGGTGGATAAAAAGATGGAAATTTAGGAGTAATTCCCAAATTTGGTTTCAAATGGGAATTGAAAATGAGTACATGATATTAAGTTTTATTGTCAAACGCGTTTACAAGCTACTTCTTGTGTTTACCGAGAAATATAACTAAAAAAGAACCTCATTTATTACTTTTCAAAGATGACAGATTCAGTCTTTCATTTCTGAAACTCCGAAGTTATCAGCAGCTGCAAGTATGACACTGTTAACTGAGTCCATGAACTACTGAAATGTCCAGGATCTTTCACTGAGAGAGCTATAAGGACGCTTTATGGATAATTCTGAGCGTTTTTTATATGTTGACAAAAATGGTGTCATTGCATGACAATGTACGAAATACACAGCCTAAGAAGTAACGTGAACTTGTCAGGGTTCGGAATCTAGTTGTCTATATGTTCTTATCATTCCGTATTCACTATTCCCCCATTGCACCAGTTTCCCGTTCTCAAAATAGGCATTAGAGATATCATAATATAATACGAACGGTTACAAATTGGCCATTACTCTGTTCAATAGATCAATGTTTCTGCTCGGAACATTTCAAAGGCCTGACACACGCTCTTCAGCTGTTCACCCCGCCCTAAATAGTTAGTATAATAAGTGCTGTGACGTTGAATCTAGCGTAATAATTAGATTGTCACATTTGTTTGTAGCAAAAGCTTACTGAGATGTTATATTAGACACCAACGTTAAATAGGATCAATAAAAATTTGCACGACTAGAAATCCGTTTGAGGCAAGCCAGACAACTAAATATAGCCACTAACAGAGTCAAGGAATACGCAGGAAAAAAAGAAACCGGTTTCTGTTCTTAAGAAAAGTAAGCATGTTTTATGTATATTTTACATCAATATTGCGCCCTATTGTTGCCCATCACGCAGAAGAGAAGTATGTTATCTATTTAACAACTACTAAGAAGTAATATTATGTAGTATTTATTCTATTATATACTTCAGATAGAAAATAAAATACTTTACTACTAAGGAAAGAATACCATTTATTTTGTGAAAATGTTTTGTGAAAGATTACTGAATAACTAGTTTACTATTCTGTTGCAAGTCATCTCCTTAGCCTTTTACCAACCGTAGTTCACTTTGAATATCTTACTGTATCTTATAGTAAGAGAATTCCACTTTTCATGGAAATAAGTATAAAATATCTCCTCATAAACCAAAAGATCTCGCTAGGTTTAAAAACTAGCTTTACACTGAAGTCTTAGCTGATCATTAACTGTTGCAATTTTAACTGTACAAGCCAAAATGTAATTTCAATGACGTTGCAGCAACTTAAGTAGCTATAGTCTTGTAATGTACTTACTTAGCTACTGTTCTTCTTGAAAATACAAGTTATAAATAGAGGAAAAAGAATACAAAGCATTTGTATCTCAAGTTATTTTACTGTTTGTACTGTTTTTCTTCTAAACATTGCATGTTTACGATGTTGTCAAAGGGAAGATAAACGAAGTCAACCAGTGCCGTGGAGTTACAGCAATAACTACACTTATTGTCACGTTGGTTCATGCATAGCTGACGTAAAACCAACAAATCGGCCATACATGGCTTATTAAAACAATCTTGAAGAACGTCGTATTTTTTCAGCCTTGCGGTGTTTTTAATAGGCCGTGTTTGGAGAGCAGTCTGAATAAACAGCAATAAACCGCAAGCAAACCGCAGTATGTAGTCTTGGTCGAAGCAAATATATTCATCATCCCAGCTATAATATTACATTACTCTTTGTTGGATGTTTTTATGGATAAAAAAGCATTGCGTTTATACATAGCAGAATGCGATGGTTGATAATACATGTGTAAAATTAGGCGAATTAAAGTAACCATGACGAATAGCTAAAAATGACATTAGATATTCTCAAACTAATCAATGTTTTTTGCGATGTAAGATTGGAGAAATTGCTTGAACCAATGAATGTTAGGGAAACGGGATGCAAGATGTTATTTTTGCAATACAATGAAATTAGCTAAAATCATTTTGCTTCTGAATTAGAACAAATAAGAACAATAAATTGGAACTTGACGTCACAACAAGACAATAAAATACAATTTGATATCAAATCAGAACACTGCAATTAAACATTAAAAGTAGAAGGCAGCTTGCAATGCAGACGTTAGAATTAAAACTTATTATTCACGTTAAAATATATGAGAAATGTTCTCCACACAACAACGTATTAATTATAATAACTGTAGCGACATTGTATTGTAATTTTGCAGTCTACACAATCATAAATTGCTTGACTAAAATATAATATTTTTCTAATATATTTCCCTTTTATTTTTGATATCAGAGTTCGATGTGGACTAAAATCTAAATTTACACTCGCCTGCAAAGCAACGTAGTTGTTATATTTCTAAAACACTCGTATAATCGTTATGAAAACTTTTACAAAATATGTTTTCTATCGCAAGTTGATATTAAGAAAACAACATCGGAATCAACCTAGTTGTTGTCCTACATCCGTTTTGAGCAATTATCGGCATAAAAAATCCAATAAAACTTTTTTTTAATAAAAAGTCGCAAGGTTTGTGTATTCTATAAACATTGATATGCGTTAGTTAAACACCACCTTGCGAGAAAAATAATAAAACTCTGTGGTGGGCTGTAAAACATTTCAAAAATTTGCTATCAAATTAATCCATGTTTTTCATATTACATGCAAATCAAAACAGTCACACGAGGTTCGATTTTTTATATTTAATAAAAATAGACAATGAACAAGAGGGTATCATATTTACCATCATAGCATCACAAGAAAACGGAGATAAATATTTTACTTGTCGAAACTTATAACGTGTGAATATTGAACGTTTTCATCGCTAAGATCTTATTCCGACCGATGTTTTGTAATGGTTACCTAACGGTAGTGAATTAACCACAAGTGGTGGCCTAACATTGACCAAATTTAAATAGTGGCGACAAAATGATACGCCGTGCAAAATGCTAGTGTAAACAGGGTTTAAGACTTCTTAGTTCTGTTAACTCATTTCCTGTGAGCTCTTTAGCTTATGAGTAAAATAAAACAGGGGCGTTTGGCCAAAGCTGGGACAGTGAAAAATTGAGAATCAACATTCCATGCGAGTGCTTGTTTAAGGGTTGTTGTTTCTGCAGAACCATTGTAATTCGCTTGAATTGTTTCGAATTTTAGACAGAACATTCATGAATTTCAACACAATATAATAAAACGGTGCAGGTTAAACCCACTTTTGTACAACAACTAAGGTCGCTCAACCCATGCCATTGTTGGTCTTAAAAGTCAACTGCAGTTGTATTTCTTACTAGCAGTAGGGTAAAAATTGTCTAATGTTAGAAAGTGGTAGACCAAACACATGTACTGCAGGGATATGGAAATCACGGTATATTTCTTAATTGTAATGAATAAAAATTTACAAAAGAAAAATGCGTCACGTCACTTTTAATAAAGTAACGTCTCGCACCGTAAAATGTATCACAATAGAATGTTGATTGATAATATTAGCGTTGCCATGTTACTTGCACACAAAACAATTCATTGATAAAGATATGATAAAAAATGGTATTTTACATACTAGACGCTTATTCATGTTCATCACATCATGAACACGTTACAGAAGATATTGGCTTAACAAAGACACGCTCTGAAAAACAATCAAGCAACATCCGATATTCACAAGGTTAATTGGCATATCCTATTTTAAGTCCATTGCCTTAAATTTTTCATCCATGCGATGAACTAAATAATTCCTTTTGATTTTGTCCGACGTTTTCTCGCATTCACGCGAGGTTTTTACTGAGGTGTTGAAACAAGACAGTCTTGAAATATTTTTGCTCACCAAGAACGAGGTAAAATAAGTTTCAGGATATACATTCATTATTAGTCAGAATGAAAACGAGAAAACAGAATACATTCTATAGAAAACTAAAGTCTAATGCAATGTATTTATGCCGGTTAGGTAGATACAGTCTTCTCCAAGGTGCAGTCAATTCGTCTAACATCAGGGAAGAATTCTAGTAGGGGCAGAAAAACGATTCTCATAGTATTTTTAACGTTTTGCTGTGCATAATGCACATAGCTAAGCAATATAGCAGCAGACGACTTTAGTTCTCTTTATATTGTATCCTAATCAACATCACGTTACTTTCCTTGACAGAGGGAAAGCTCTTGTAGTGAAAGCGTGAAAACCTGATAAACTTCTCTCTTTTCGTTACAGGTCAACAGACTGCAGTCCAGAGATCGTCACACAATGAATAATACAACAAGCAGTAATGTGTCAGTCAAAGATTACAGGATTCCTTACGCCTTGTATTCCGAGACGAATCATGTTGTAGCTTATAGCTTTGTTTATGGATTGATCTCAATCGTTGCTCTGATTGGTGAGTCATATCTGTTTATAATTTGGGTTCTTTTCTACATAAGGTGCTGTGCCGTACGGTAGCGCTATACTGTTAGAGTGGACAAAGGCCGTTGTGTATTTTGGTCAACAATGTGGAACGTCTATAATCTGTTCTCTGTTCTAACGGAGTATAAATCTTCGTTGTATCGCTACCAGATAGCAATATTTCATGAACATTGAAAGAGCGTCGTGTGATAAGTCAATTTTGTCACGTGAACAGCACGTGCATTACCCCAACAGCCCAACTACGACTAGTTCCTCTGGTGGGGAATCGGAACACAGGTGTTGTGATCGGCAAGCTGTATTGCAATCTTATTCTTCTACACAAGAATATACCAGCTGGTCACAACAGCATGTGAATTTCCATACACAAATTTCTTCTTGAATTTTTCCTTCGCCGTTTTTTCCATTGTTTTTGAATCATTCCCTCTTTTATTATCCGTTTTAATTACTCGTAATTACAGTTTGTTTTACTTCACTCCATCTAACGATAACTATAGTGCTACTTCAGCGAAACAGTTATCGCTGGGAAAGGGTTGAAAGTATGTATTTCTCCAACCTTCTCAACTACAGCGGTTTTTAGATAAATCAACACTGTTCTAAGAAACAGCACGCGTTGTTTTATTCGGGAGGACAATACTTTCTTGTCCAAAAGTATATCATGACAAAACCGTCTTTTTGATTCAGGTAACTTGATGGTTGTGATGGTGGTAACATTCAACAAAAACATGCACACAGCCACCAATGTTCTATTAGTCAACCTTTCCCTGTCCGACATCCTTTTCGTGCTGTTTACCGTCCCAAGTTTACTTGCACCCGAAATCTGCAATGGGCGCTGGGTATTGGGTGACGTCATGGCTAGGTTTCAAGGTATAACAACCACGTTGTGTTCTGCATCGTCTGTCTTCACAATGATGGTTATAGCACTAGAGAGGTAAGTCGAGTCAAACCAGTGAACTCTATAAGGAGACTGGAACGATAACTCCGGGGGGTAAATTGAAGCCAAAATTGCAGGTTTTCTGCA
>JAOTOK010005562.1:0-25086 GCA_025770025.1 Virgularia gustaviana
GGTGGTAGCAAACACAAATGGTGGTAGCAAACACAAATGGTGGTAGCAAACACAAATGGTGGTACCAAAAACAAATGATGGTACCAAACACAAATGGTGGTACCAAACACAAATGGTGGTACCATACCAAACACAAATGGTACCTAATTCAAATGGTCCCAATTTAGGACTAGCTCACCTTCCATTAAGTCCTTTAACTTCCTTGGTTGCAGCATCATAAAACAAGCAGAAACAATCACCCCCAAGACCTGTATCATATGGCTGGGTGACACTCTTCGCTGCTGCCATAGCTACGCACGCATCAGCAGCATTGCCGCCAAAACCGAGAATCCGGGCTCCTATCTCAGACACGAGTGGGTTAGTAGAGGCTACAGCACCATGGCTGGAGAGCACTGAAGACCGTCGATACATCAGAGTAACGCAGGTAGGGCTGCTACAAAATATACTAGCAGTCAAATTATGGCTGAAATACGAGTACCACCGGTTACGTAAGATAGATAGATAGATAGATAGATAGATAGATAGATAGATAGATAGATAGATAGATAGATAGATATGTTTTATTTATACACGGTGGAATCATCAGTACTAACATATTACAATGGATTTAAAAATAAGAACGTCCATATGACATCACTGACCCCCACAGCTTTTGCGATGGGCGTATCCGGCACATGGTGAGCGAAAATACTGTAAAATATGCGTGTAGCGTACATATTACGTCACATGATGTTGCGTAGCTGCATACTTCAAGCATATCAAGTTGCCTGTAATTATAAAAGTATAAATTCAATTTATCTTTTAGGATTTTAAAACTTTTATGACTTTTACCAACTGAATACATCATCATTTCTATTAATCTACGTAAAAAATTAGGTAAATCTCCAATTTAGGATGTCTATAAATATGTTTATCGTTAATTTACTTAAACTAAAGTTAATAATTATATATTTAAACAAAACTCGTCTATTTATTGCTTTAGTTAATAATTACTTCACTTTGCTTCAGTTTTTATCATATCTTCATTTACAGGGTAATATCATATTGCAAAGTTACCTCAATGATGGCAAACACTGGAGAAGTGCAAAGTGTGGATGAAATACTTAAACAATGGCCAATGCTTGTCTCTATCAAAGACATTTCAACATCACTCAAGCAGTACCCAATCTTGGCGGTCTTTCTTGTGATTTTCTCAGTAATATCTGGTGGACCTTGCATAATGTTTATCTCTTTTGCTGTTGGTTCATGTCTATTCTTACTGGTAACTTTCTTGCTCATCGAAGGGACACTGTTAGCCATTGCTACAACCATTTTAGTTGCAGTGTTACTTATGGCAACAGTTGCTGCTGTTGGAGTTGCACTGTCATTTGGTACTGTGTGGATTTTTGCCACAAGATGGTCAGATATTGTGGAAACATGTCACAGATGGTTGGAAAACCAGATTGGACACCAACCACTAGTGGCTAAAACACAGGGGCAACATGGTTTAACCTAACTCAGAATGGATGTCGATGACATGGCATTTTAATTTGTCACAGTATATTAAATGCCTGGTGGTTGTTCAGCTTGACTAAGCCTGCTTGGAAAGATTGTTGTATATACAGCATTACAAAGAACACCAATGCACAATATCTGGGAGCATAATTTTTATTATCTAACCTTGGTAACACATCTTATTAACTTTAACTAAATAACCACTGCACAGTATTTCTAGCTTTATATTCCATGTTATTTATTTTCAATAAAATTGAAAGAAGTTTTGCAGTTGGAATAGCAGTTTTCTTGCAATATCAAGTAGAATCACTTGCAATAGGCCATGTCCTTTTTTTATACATTAATTCTAGTAGTTCTTCACAGACTGCAAACAGCCATTCTAAATGCTTATTGGCAATGTATTACAAGTTTACTGGATGCAAACAATCAACTATATTCAGCATGATCATTGGCCAAATTCATATGATATTGGCTGTGGTTGGATGCACATCAGTCCTTCGCCCTACATTAAAATACCCCCTGCCCTCTGCTGGGGTTGGTAAACCTACCTGGAGATGCACTACTCAATGACCTCTCCACCCTTGATGTGCCACTTAATGTCAGGAAACAAAGTCCCCACAGCCATAAAAGAGAAAAGTACTAAAGACTGTTGACATCCCAAACCTCTCAATAGTTAACCACATTTAGGTTGTTGCCCTAACAGACAGATGTTAGTTGTTCTCCAAGAAAGATCAAGAATGTAACACCACTAATGTATATAATGCAAGATTGAGCTGCAACATCTGCTGGTTTTTAAAAATATTTTTTCAACAAAAGCAAAAGATTGGTCTAAAAGCTAACTGGTCAAAAAAATGCACTTGTTTCTGTTTCTGTGAACCTAGGCCTTCAACAACAAACAAAAAATAAGCAAGTTTAGATAATACTAGTATTTTGTTGATAACAAAACTTGTTGCACTAGAATTAATAACAATTATATTTTTCCACTTTTTCTAGATGTGCTGTAGCACAACTGCAGACTGTCTAGACCAAGCTCTTACTACAATTTTCATATTTAATACATTGACACATGTATAAAAAACAAATGGCTTAGTACATGTCAATCAAATTTGTGAGATGTTGAAAGTATAACATTGACATTATAAACATAGAAAGTAGACTGATACTGCATTTCACATTTCTTATGTAAAAGTATGTTAAATTTTAATTATGTGAGTTCATAAAATATATATCTATAAATCCATTTAATAAGATCTTGTCAACAACTCATTTGTATATTGCCCTAATGTCTCACAGTATTTTTCACAAATTTGATTATGCATGGGATTTCTCAAATAGATTAATTTTGACGAAATAATTGCTTTCAGGTTGACAAAAATATGAGCAAGTAAAGTTGATATAGTCAGGTGTACTTCTGGATAATAGTCGGCCCAATGGAGTATCATCACAGTATTTATAAAATATTACTCCTCAAATGCTATTATATATAATATACAGTGTAATTGGTTGCTCTGAGAAATCCAAGCACTGAGTCAAATGTATTATGTAGCGATTGACCAGTTGAGTCACAATTTCTGCTACAGTGCTAAATTGAAAAACATGAACCTATTTGCCAACTAAACAATTGCTGGACCTAAATACATTCAAAATGCTTCGTTTGAATTCAATTAATATTTCACATTTCTCCTGACAGACAGACCCCCCCTTTTGTAAACTACCTCACAAGCCACTGCTACAAAACAATACATTGCAAAAGCAGCCAGGAGGATGTAGTTTAAACAATTACAAGGTGGAATGAAATGGCTAAAATGATGGTTTGAAGTATAACAAAATCTAGTTAAATAAATCGTTTTGGTCTAAAAAGCAACTTGGTGGAGATCCATTTTCTTGTGCTTGCTGCAACAGCAATATAATTCAATCTCACAAACCTAATATTTGAAGTAGTTAACATGTAAACATTAAATTCTTCCTAACATTTTAGAATTTCATAGTCAGGTCTTAAAACCTCAGACAGTCATGCCAGTTGACAACATGGGAATTGTCGGACATGCCAAATATTCAATTGGTACAGTCATAATGCTAAATGGTTTCCTATGGCAATGATGCTGGTGGCTTCAACAGGCCCATCATACCTCCAAAATGTACCCATAAATTCAGAGTGGGTCAAAATACAAGCTGCTCCAACAGTTCACTGCAACATTAGTGCCTGAAGGTTCTGTCCCAGAATGATGTCCTTGACAGCATGGAAGACAAAACGGATATTCTCTGTATCGGTAGCTGTTGTGAAGTGATGGAACAGTGCCTTTGAGCGATCTCGACGGCGGTTATCAAACATTTGAAGGATAAATTCCTGGACACTATTAAGATCATGAGGGTTTCCCTGATAGTATGGAAAAAAATCCTTGATCGAGGTCCGTTTAACCTTCTCTTCCAATAAGTCAGTCTTGTTAAGGAAGAGAATTACAGATACATTTACAAAAAAGCGATTGTTCACAATTGTTTCAAAAATATCACATGATTCCACCAAACGGTTAGTCATCCTATCCTCCATCAACACTTGGTCAAATGCACTTGACGAGACTAAGAATAAAATTGCTGTGACTTTATCAAAGCACTGGAACCACTTGGCTCGTTGTGATCTCTGACCTCCCACATCCACCATCTTAAATGGCACACCACGGATATCAAAATCATGCTCAACAATGCCTTTGGTTGCTTTACGAGCATACAATGCATCTTGCTTTGTTGGTAGATAATCCTAAAACATGGACAAAATAGATTAGTTTTAATCATCTGTGTATAGACAGACTTAATGTGGATTATAATGCAACATTACTCAAGGTATTCTCTTAAGTACCATGAAGTGATAAAACAATCAAATATATAAAATGATAAATATCTTAGCTGACTAGAGTACTATTATTAGTATGGTATATGGAGGGATCATTCAGACTATTGTAGAATCTTTACTTCATATTAATAGTGATATAATGACATTTAAAGCTATGTTTCTTGCATTGCACATTATCACAATAATACTTGAACTCATGGAAAAGCTAATAAGCCATGTCGATGCTAATGAAAAACCTCACACATAATAAGCTCTTAAAGAACCATAGCATTAAACATTTATGGAAAAACTTTAAAAACATTGATCTATTATTTCTTGCACAAAAAGTTAATAATTTACAGCTTATTTAGAAATCATTATGACAATAGCATATACCAAAAGTATAATGGCCAGTAACTGGCTTTCTTTAAAAGCTTAGAAAATCACATTAGGTATCATGGATACAAAACAATATTGACAGAGAGATTACAAAGTTATGTCAATTAAGATGTAGTAACATCTTTTACACCAAAGCTTTCTACAACAAGAGTACAGTACATTAGGCAAATAAAAAAATAAAATAGTGAAAAGTTCTTTTAAAACAGTATAAAACTAGAAAATCATATAAAATTTTGCTAGCATAGCAGCATGAGGCTTTGGCAACATTACAGTCTGTATGTCAATGTAAGTATCTTGATTATAAATATAAATTACAAAACAATTTCATATCCCTATTAAAGTTTCCCAAGAATGAACTGCTCTGAGTCAATTGAGCATCAAAGCCTTCAAGTTATACTGAAGAATAGTGTCCTTCACTGCATGAAAAACAAACTTAATGTTCTGGGTATCAATGGCTGTCGTAAAATGATGAAAAAGTGCTTTGGATCTTTCTCTGCGTTTGGAATCGAACATTTGAAGAATGAACTGTTGGACATCTGAAAGATTGTGTGGATCTCCTTTGAAGTTTGGGAAGAAGTTTTTAATACTTGTCTGCTTCACTTTGGTTTCAAGTAAGTCTGTCTTGTTTAAAAATAGTATGATAGAAACGTTCGAGAAAAACTTATTATTGACAATCGTTTCAAAAATATTACAGGACTCCAGAAGACGGTTGGTTTGTCGGTCTTCCATGATAACTTGGTCAAAGGCACTCGATGAAACTAGGAAGAGTATGGAGGTGACTTCTTCAAAACATTGAAACCACTTAGCTCTTTGTGATCGTTGGCCGCCAACATCTACCATTTTGAATGGGATTCCTTTGATATCAAAATCATGTTCCACTACCCCTTTGGTCGCCTTTCTTGCATGTAACGCATCTTGCTTTGATGGCAGGTAGTCCTGCAACAATATACGCAAATAAAAATCAAATTTGTAATTGAATTGAAACAGTTTTCTTGCTATCTTTCAAACAGTTATGGTATAATTATCAATTCAGTGCATTTTTGTTACAAAATAGTGCTTTGCAAAAAAATTCAGTGTGGTCTACTGATTGCAAAATACAATTTTATTTCAATTTTTTTTATGGTTCAAATGTCATGCTGTGGTGCTTAGTTGAAAAATGGAGGAAACCAAATATTTGATCAAAGCAAGATGGCAACCATGCAGTCTGAAAGGCAACCACAAAATAGTATTTTACAATCCATTAAAAATAAATTAACCCTTTCATTCAGAGTATCTAATAATGCTAAACTATGAAAAATTATACTGTATAAACTATATTATATAACTACATTACATACTTTATATACTGTGCAATGTAGACTTCCCTTGAAAACCACATAAATATTTGTGATATTGTTAAATTTATACTAATACTGACAAATGCACTAAACATGATAGCAAGAAATGCATTATAGACATTATGAATATTGTATATTTCAATTTTCTAGTCATGCCAAGGTAGTCTAAACAATTTCCTATCATACATTACATTGATAAAACTATCAGGGTTATTAAAAAGCCAAAATGACTCGAAGCAACCAAAACTTCCAAAATTTATATTGACTGATGATTTGATAATATGCTTGCTCAGATTACCCCAAGGGTTGAAACCCCTGGGGCTTAAAGGTGGACAAACCTAATCATCGCATTCTTAGCCAATGAAACCACTTGTCAGAACTTTCAAAAATTATTTTCAACTAGTCCAAAGCTAGATTTCCAATAATTCAAGAAATCTAAGAATTTTCAAGTATTCATTCATGCAAAATATTGAAATTAAACATTTTTGTTAAAATTGTTATGGGAATCACACCAGTCAACAAATCATTTATGAGTAAAATTTATGTAAATAATTTAGTTTTTAAGTAATTTAAGCTCAGTCATGTAAAATGTGACCAATTTCTAAAAAGTGTACATTGCAAACCATTTTGTGTTTCGAAAAATGATGGAATTTACACTAGGAAAACAAATCTACAATTCACATTCTCATTGCTACAGTATGCTAAACTTATACTGAAGACTATATATACCATTTCACAATGTATAAAGATATATACGATTTGTCTTATACGATTTTTGTTTTGGTGTGTGTTTGTTTATGTGCTTTAGTCACGTCTTAATATAGTTTTAGGGTGCCTGAACACCGTTGTGACAAGACAGCAAAGACTATAAGGCTTGATTACATACACCAAAATAACAATTGTATAAGACAAATCATATAGTGTAATTGGGCCTTAAAGTTAAGGTTGTAGGGAAAAAATGGAGATTATCTGGTTCATTTTCAATATTGATATGATTATTATATGTATTATTATTATTTGAATAATTACATGAAGTATAAGCATCGTTGTTGGAATATGGGTTCATTAAGGCAAGAGTTAGAAGGGGCCAGCCTTCCACTTGTATGCTCAGTATGCTTGTTAATTGGAGTTTTTGTGCCGACTACAGTCCATGATCAAATATACTGCCTTATAACACATATTGTATCTGGCTAACAAAACCTATATAATGCATTCAAACAAATTATTGTTTTAAAAACATGACATGGAGCTTTCAGAAGCCATCTTTAGGGAAGGTACACTCATCTTCACGACTTTGATTAACATTAAAAAAATAGTTTTTAGGCTTTTTTTCAATTTTTGGATTTTATTATATTTTTGACCTACAAACAGCATGATCAGATAGGTTTACAAAAACCCACAACTGTCCCCGAGAAATATTGGCGGGAACCCAAGAATGATCAAATTGCTACATTTTGTTGCACTTGATACCTAAATGAGTCCGGTTTGCTAGAATCCTAATTCAGAGAGTCAATGGTAATAAGCTGTTGTACTGAGTGAACAATATTTGCAAAAATTGTATCTTTATATCTATTAGCTAAGATAAGCTAATCTGTGTTAGCATTTTAATTATTAAAATCTTATGGTTTTAATGACAAATATCAAATGTCTTTTGTTGGGGGTTAAGAATTTAGGAGTATAAGATGGAGTTCTTCTTTTGTGAAACATTAGTAATTACACAATTTGTTGCATTAGTAAAGTAGAATATATTAATTTAGAGGAAAAGAAACAATGTTAAGGATGATAACGATGCACATACCAACAGGTGCAAGTTTGATAGAAGTACAGAGCAGCTAAGAAAACATGCAATGATCCAGAAATAACATTTTGGGAGGATAAAAAAAGATTTTGCATAAAAGAATAAGTGAGATGTTATCAACATCACCTGATCAAATAATTTTAGCCCATTTCACCCAATTGAGCAGAGACACTTTTGAAAAATCACAGAGCTAGAAGTGCCAACATGACTAATATCAATAAAGCTTCTTATTGTGCTTGGGTGAAGTTGAAATAAGGCTAGAAATGAGTTGATTATTGAGTGAGGAAAGAAATATTAGAAGGGTCATTGTTTATTTGAGTGTAGTCTGCACTTTTCACTTCCTGAAGTGCTAAACAGGATATATAATACGTTAAAATTTTAAGGAACAGTTTCTTAGTTAAGGCAATATAGGCAATATTCAAATAAATATTGCAAATGCATGAATGACTCTGTTATAATGGATGCCTTACATGAACAGTGTTCACTTTATTGCAATGGATATGTTGAACAGATAGATATTTTGAGAAATATGCCATTAGGGGCAAGAAATCAGTAAATGTTTATTAAGTTCAACTCAAAGTTTAGCAACACATCACTGGTTATACATAAATTCATTTAGTGTATATTTTGGTTGGGGGTAGTCAACTATTAAGATAATTATTATTATTATTATGAAAGGCAGTGATGTTGAAAGAGTTACTGAGACATCAGCAAGAGCAAGTTTTAAATGAGCATTGCCACAGCACTTCCTACACTAATTACCCTTGGTTCGGCTGACTTGTAGGCGTAGAACTTCAGTTAAATGCGTTCTAGCATGGCACAAGTCATTTTGGCGACAGGTGAACGCCACGAAATGGGCGTTTAAGAACACTTTGGGCAGAATGTGGCCGCTACCGCATGAATAGTGACGAGCCCAAGGGAAATAGATGTCATATTGACCAGGAATATTCAATAGTTAGTCAAGAAGTACTTGGTTAGGGCCATAAGATCACTAACTGCTTATACATATTGTCAAAGGTGCTAGCTTTCTTCACAAGTCGTTCTACGTCAAATAGACGAAGTACAGAAGATGTCTCGTCTTGAAAAAATCAACCAAAACTTTACCCAAACATGCCGGGTAAAAAAGAATAAACTGTAAACGAAAGTATAGACAATTATATGCTAACGGCCAGTGATATCGTGCTTTGGTGTTTGGAAACTGGCCATTTCATAATGCTATAATGATTTAACATTCAATTGACTTGCATTTTTCACGTTTGTTATAATTATTGTGTCAGTTCCACTTTGATTAAAGATCACGCAAACCCAGCAGAGTTGACCTATTAATGCAAGCTTGCTATGAACTGGAGTCAAACCACGCTAAGCTATCGAAAGAGTGTTCTAATAACGAAACTTGATGTGCTATTTTATAAAAGGACTCATAACAAAGTGAAGCCAAGTAATAACACTAGACATTAACGAGCTCTTTAGAAATCTACAGTGTATGAATGTTGTGTATATATGATTATGATACAATATTATGGAATATTGCATGTACATACCGGTTGTCCAACTCTCTGGAGTTGATCGAGGAAATATTTTGTCGAGTCACCCTAGAAATGGGGGAAAATACGTTAAACGGTCAATTGCGTGACTATCATCCATGGAAAATGGGGGCTAAACAATGTGGGCTCGGCAAAAATGGTCTCTGATCACTAAACTTGCAAAATATATTTGAGCAATAAACCTATACCCTTTATAGTATTATTTTCGTTTAGGCATCATGCATAGTGAGGATTGTTTACTGGCAGTTGCCTGTGAATGTTTGTATCTTAATCTTCATTAGAAAATTATTAAAATGATGTCGAGTTTTTGTTGTAAGGACGTGACTGCCGCTCAACCCCGAGCTTGCAATGATCAGCCACTGTTAGATTGATTGTAACATTAATTCCATTTGCAATTAGAACAATTCGAACTTGCACTGAGCCGGGTTCGTTTTTATTCCAAATGCTCTCTACAATACTCTATTAAGAATGGTCTGTTTACCGAACCAGTTTACGACAAAACCCGATTACCAACTTCAGCGTATTTGTGTTGAATATCGGAGTGCGGCGGCGGCCCTTTGGCCAATGCAACAACACAACACATCGCCTTCACACGGCGGCCATTATCGGCCATGTTCCGCACGTAATCACGCACTACCTACCAGTTGGAACTCTCTCCTTCTATCATACGACGTGCGAATGCCTTCATCTTGCCACAGTTTGCTCACGGCATCAACATACTGCAGGAACAAGCTTGTCTCGATCTTCTGCGGTGCTTGGAAGTCCAGAATGGTTCTCGCGTATCTCTGGTTGTTCGGGTCCCCCCACTCAATTCCAAGCTTACGTCTGGCGTCCGCAAGAACCTTCATTCCTTTTAAAATGTTGCTGTAGACTATTGGACGAAACTCGCTTAAGGCATTTATGTCATAGTCTTCTCCGTGGATAATTCTCATCTGCTTTAGGAAGGTACTCTTGCCACTTTCGCCTGCGCCGAGCAGTAAGATCTTGACTTGCCGTCGCAGCTTTTCCTTTTGTCGACTGATCTGTTTATCAATCTCCTTCGATCTGTCCTTCTGGGCACGTAACGTCGGATCCAAACAACAGTCAAACACCATGATTTCTCGCCCAACTAAACTACTTTTAAAACACAGTTATTCATCCGCACCCCGCCTTACATCGCAGCCACCTCCGCCGTGCGATCAACCTCGAGCACCAAGCCAACCGCGCCACCCTCACGGTCCTGGCACGAGCTCCATACGCCCGCACGAACCTGCACGTAGGGAGAACAACGCTCTTGATCGAGCGCTGCCTGATTGGCCCGTCATAAAAACGGGCGTTTTCGTTATGTTCCCAAAGGCTATTTTTATCTTTTCATTTGCTTTTTGTGACGGTTTTTGTTTCATCTCATGCAAAACGAATTTGGTTGAGATCGTACCAAGAACGAATTTGGTTGATGTCTCATCCAGAACGCGTTTGGTTGACTCTTCATCTAGAACTGATTTGATAGAGATCTTATATCCAAAACGGATATGGTTGAGATCCATAGATTTGAGATCTCATCCAGAACGGATTTAGTTGCGATCTCATCCAGAACGGATTTAGTTGAGATCTCATCCAGAACGGATTTAGCTGAGATCTCATCCAGAACGGATTTGGTTCACATCTCATCCGGCACGGTTTTGGCTGGGTTCTGATTCAGATAAACGATCTAGAATTGTTTGAGCGCTTATAGAGAGCCGACTTCATTCAGAGGTCGTCCAGAAAGGATTCGAGTGGGTTTTGATCTAGATTTCGTTGTGATTTAAATGGATTTAAAATATTTTTCAATCTATTTCCAATGATTAGAAGCAATAATAGCTAGTGAATCAATAAATGTGAAACTTTTGTAACCCAAGCATACTGATGCAAGCAATATTGCAGTTCAGTGAGCAAAATACGATAATCCATACATGGTCTACAAAAAGCAGCTGCTACATGTAAATAAACATGTTATTGTCTGAGAAAATAGAAAGCACAAACAACATCAAAAGTATTGGATATACTGTCAGGCAGCAAGGCGCGATCTTAGCCAAATTAAGCTATTTTTTATTTGCAGGTGTGGACTGCCTCAGGTTAAAGTTTCCGTATAGCCCGAAAAGAAGGTGTGATATAGAAGAGCATCATAAGATGTTTGGCACACTGGGCTGAGTTGTTGAAAGGTGGACTATCACTAAAAGTTAACCAACACACTGTTTTATTTCACTGTGCGTGTTGGAGCCAATATTTTTTGCTCAGAATTTACTTATTAAAATGTCAAACAACTCAGAAATGTTGTGTTAAGAAATTATCCTTCAACAAGCAAGCGCCCCAAAACTTTGATCCTCAATTCCTCTAACCCAGAGTTAAACTAATCGAGCTTTGAACAACCGGCCAAGTTGGCCATATTTAGTGGAATTATGCTGCCTATGAAACGAAAAATATTTTTGTCTTACACACAAAAGAGCTCAGTTTTAAAAAATATCGGATATCAGTTCACACGCAAGTGATATTTTACGTAGTTTTGGAGCTATTCGCATTTGTAGCATATTATGCAAATGTCAGAATTTTTGGTCTTCGTTTTCCTACAGTAATTTACACATAAGTTCCATTTGGTATTGTGACACCAAAAATGCGCCAGCAAAAATGAGTTTTGCCTCGTATTAATTTAAAATAATAGATATATTTTGACATAATACATTTGACATATTATGAAAATGACGAAGTTTGGTATCGATAACAATAAGTTATAAGGTTTTCAAATATGTAAAGTAAATACAGACCAAAAACTTGGTCATTTGCATAAGTTGCAAGTCCAACTGTATGATATATAGTTTTTGGTCTGTATTTTTCTACTTTACATATTTGAAAACCTTATTATCTATTATATTAAAAGTTCTTTAATACGAGACACAAATAATTTTTGTTTCATGTCACCTTTAAGTGCTGCATGACCCACAGCCCGGCTACATGCTGTGTTCAATAAATGTAATTTTGTCATACACCACGAGTATTCTTTGATGAAATACGTCTCAATAATCAGGGGGTATTGCTTGAAAGAAACGCCGCGACCGCAGCGACCACACCACAACCAGAAAATTCATTCACATTTTTTTGTTGTTTTTTCCATAAAACTGTTTACTATAACTTGCAAAATTGCAAAGTACATACAGGGGCCGGTTGTACAAAGGCTGAATTGCGCTATCCAACGAATATAGCGATTTTTTAAACCTTTGAGAAATTGCTCAAAAAGCTGTGAAATTCACCGTCTGGGCACCAGAATGTATCGTAACTTAAAAATCCAAAATCTTCAACAATATTGATCAACAGCCAAATTTCCAAACGTTGAAAAAGTCGCTATTCAGTGGATAGCGCTATTCAGCCTTCGTACAACCAGCCCCAGATTAACATTATAAAATTCGGTATTTAGCATTATCCCCCCCCCCCTCCCCCCGAGATGTACCCGGACGGATGGAGTCAAAAGCTATTAGTCTAACTCTTTTCCGACTGTAGTCCGTCAACTTTTTTATTATGAGTAGTTTTTATTAAATTATGTCTAAAATACCTCAAGGCCCGACTAAATAACAAGGATAATATTCGATGAGTGTTGCCATTTCGCTCGGTTTTACCGTCACTGTCAAGGACCCATTCACCCTAAAGCCCGTTTTTCACTACAACCGCGTATCGTACCATACCGTAGCGTTTCTTTTTGTGTAAAGTCATTGGCTTGTCATGCATGCTCTGATGTTCATGAAACAATGGAATACGGTACGTTTCGTAGCGGCAGAAGTGGAGCTCGGCCCGAAGTCTCGCCATAATTATAACCCCTTCGTTCACAACTTTTCGGGAACTCCACCTTGACGAGTAAATCGTTTGGCGTTAGACAGAGTAAAATCGTCTGGCGTACGTTAGACAGAGTAAAATCGTCTGGCGTAAAATATATAAAGTCCTTGAATCATGACAGCATGAACGAAAGGGATAATGTGAACCAGTTCAAAGTTGTTCTTGTTGAGAGTGAAAGAAAGTCCATGGAAGTGGGGCGGTAAATGGAAAGCGAGTTTGCTACACTCATCAACTCTCAATCTCCATGCTTGTTCACTGACAAGCCTTTGGACTTTTACCATCTCGAACACCAAACAATTTTACTCCTCATGCATGCAACAGGTTCTCTACAAGACTAATTTTTAAGATCAGATATGAAATGCTCTGTCAAAAGTTATCGAGTAAGGACATCAATACTTAGTTAGGCCTTGCTCTAGCTGTGCTCATGCATGGTGAAACCAAATGAAATACGTTTCGCTATACGATACGGTTGAAGTGGAAAACGGCCTTCCTTTATTAAAAGACTGCGACACAAAAGCGATCGCTACTGTACGGTATAGGGCTGAAGTGGATAACGGGCTAAAGCCCTCTGCCCCACATGATGCTAACTGAGGTCTACGCGGTTATTATGCCCACGACAATATTTTTGACACCGTCTTTGGTGCACGTGCTGATCATTCGCCCACGACGTCGTGTTGCATGACGGTAAGATATCAGGGTGCTGTTTTAAATAATAATCCGCTTTTCGCAGCTCATATATTTAATATTCCACGAGCCTCAACTGGGGACATTGCAAGCGCTGGAGAGGTTTCTCGCGGCGGCGGCGGCACGCTCTTTCAACCTTTAAGCAAAATTAAAACGTGCAAAGCTCACTTTGTGAACTCGGAAAGGTTAAGTGGTGACCGGGATTTTTAAAGTGGTTTTGTTCGTCACGATGAACCCCTCATGCATGACTGCCATCTCAATATGTCGGAGGGAAAAGTCAAAGAGAACCGGCCTGAGTTGTTCAAAGGTCAATTAGCGCTAACCCAGGGTGAAAAGTTAATCGACTATTTTACTTTACTGTGTTTATAGAATCAATATTTCTCGCATAAGATTCCCTTTTAAGACTTCAAACAATTCCAAAACAATGATGAACAGCCAAAAATTTTGATCCAGAATTCTTCGTCACTAATCGAGGGTTGAGCATAACATGGTGCACCAAGTGAACTTATAAGTAAACTGGTCGGAATGCTGACAGCGGGTAAACGCGTCATAACGTGCACGGAAGCCAAATACTTAACACTGAACGTTGGTCGCTGTACATCAAATTGAAGCTCTTGAAAAATTCCATTTGCTCTTAAGAAAATTCCATGCGCTTTCGAAAGTGTGTTTTAAAAATGCACAAACAACAGAAAATAGCCACAAAACAGGAACATTTTTAAACATTTTAAAACACGTATTTTAAGCATTTCCTTTTGAGCTAGCGGTTTAAAATTTACTCAACAAATAGTGCTTTTGTGATGTCATAGAAAGGGCATTTTATACTATCAAACAAACTCGAATATCTCGTGAATAGAGCAATGTAAAAATAAAAACTTGCAATTTCGTCTGAGGGGCACTTTAACGAAGCAAGGCTGATTGGTCGGGGCCATGGTCGGGCCATGGAGAATAATAAACGGCTACAAGTCACCCACCATTATCTATTCTGACGACATCTCTCAGGATTGGCAAAATTATTGTTATTTGTTACTGCAGACCATATAACAAAACTGCGGTAAAACGCATAGCACATGCGTGACTTATTCCGTGGGCGTACATTGACTTCGTGTCAACGTCCTGAAAGAACGGGACCGAGTCATTGTTCGAAGACAGAAAGGCAATCGTCCTGACACTTTTGGCCAAGATTGTAGATAGTGATTTTTTCAACTATTTTACAAAAAAGCCGCTGTGACATCACTTAGGGCCGCAGAATGAATCCCAAGAATTTTGCATTATGAAAAAAAATGGTAATTTGAGGTAGTAGCTATCTGTCAACAGAAAAATTTACACTGAAAGGTTGAAAAAATCGTGGCTTTCGTGCAATCGGCCCCTGATCAATATTACTTAACGTTTCGCACGCAATCCGTGGGCGCACCCTATAGCTCACGTGATTTTAATAAATGGCACTGCCAGAGGTGGGTGGAGGAGGTTGTTATGTCTCCGGCCCACCTGATTGTAATCTTGGAGTATGGGATAATACAATATAAATATCGCGAATCTCAAGATACAAAAAATAGTTTTCCCATGATTTAACGCAATTCAGGCGTGTTTTTTTCCACAAAGCGCGATTATGATCGACCAGTTCCATTTAAACAATTTTAAATTTGAATAACAAAACGAATGCACGCTAGGTATAAAGTAAATTTTGAGATTCGCAATCTATGAATTACGGCTGGTTTACAAGATACGTTTGTCGTATACGATTGTCATTTTGGTGTATGTAAACAAGTGGTGTAGGTATAATTAGTTCGCTGATCAAAAGATATGTCCACTAACGCAACATGACTATACCACTTGATTACATACACCAAAATGACAATCGTATATGACAAATCGTATCGTGTAAACCGTACTTTACGACTGATCTATTATTGCACTCCCATGCACATCAGTCCAGTGGGTATACCACACCGTAAGTAACTCCTATATTCTATCGTATCTTGCGAAACCCACAATTTTCCGATTGGGTTGATTTGTCGATTGTTAGTTATGTTTAAGAAAATAACGCTAATTAACTTCATACCAGTCTCCCTATCTTTGGCTGTGTCCAATATGGGGCGGCCGCCATAAATTGCCAAACAGCACAATAGAGCTAAGGGCAAGCTCAGTCGCAGTTTTCGCAAGCTTAAGAAGACAGGAAAACAACAATTAAATGTTGAATATTGAGCATTGTATGTACGGTGTTTAAATCATTTTTCGCAGGCTGGGTATTCTTATAGATAATTTTCGTACGTATTAACTTTATTCCAAATGAAGCATACATATTTTTCATATCTTGGGCAATGAAGTCAGTTGGTTTGTAGCCTCGAGATCTTGTCATATGAAGCATGTCTAAGCTTCTGGCTGCTGTTTAAGATAGCTGGACGGCCGAAATAGTGACTTAGTGAAGACTTCCTTTCCATGATAAATATTTTTGAATGACAAACGCCATTTAGGGTTTATCAGCGCCGCGGATCACAAGACAAGTCAAGCCACGCCCATTGAGCTCAGGGAGTGACTTAACTACAGCAACGGCACACCATGACTGGAGAATGTCACCCCTCAATCTGATATTTTATTGGAATTTTTATTACAGCTCTCCCAGATTGAGATAAGTATCAAACCAAGGTTTCCTCTGTTGTCAATGACTGTCCAAGGTGGCCATGGAAGATCTCACGACTATTGTTGATCACACTCATTTCTGGAGCTGGCATGCATGATTCGCTCACGTCGCACTAGTAACGCTGTTACACTTTTTTGTATATCAGTATTTACCAGTATTGATGACTTGGTTTAATTTGAAGGGCAATATATCATAAAATAACGCATAAATGCCTCATTGAGATTAGCCTGCGCCGCAGACCCAGACGAGAAAACATGGAGAGTAAATGCTTCACGGAACGGCTTGACAGTATAAATTGTTGAATGCCGATAAACTGAGATTTTATATATCAAATCATGGTCAGAGAAAGTAACTTTCTGAGACTGAAAGAAAGTCAACTTAAAAAAGTTGACGCGCGCGGATTTTAACTCGCACCTTCGGTATACCGGTCCAGCTCTCTACCAATTGACCTATCGAGTCAATTATTGCCCATATTAAGTGCACAAGAGATGCATGTCGTATATCTTTGATCAAGAACCCCTCCACTGTGACAAATCCCATGTATATTATAAAAACCACTCGATACATCGGGATAAAACCCGAGACACGCATATATATCGGCAACGTGGCAGTGGCATATGGCGCATATGGCCTCAAGTGGTTCGGTAGTTTAGGCAGTCATTTGTCAAATTATGATCGATTCGTTCCGTATACACATATGGACCACCAAACTTGAATAGTTCGGTAAGTTGTGTCTGGAACCTTTACGGTGTGTTTATATGATACCGAAATGAGTTCATTTTGAGTTTATTCAGAAATGAGATGTGTATTAGAGTTTTGATTCGGTATGGATCTCTTTCATAATGGCAACCATCTTAAAAATATTTTATCAAATATTTCCTTGTGTGGTTGCAAAAGCAAAGAAGATTTGTGCTAAAAGAAAGGAACGTATTTTATGCAGGTACATCAGGAAATGCATGTTTTGTTTCCAGTTGACAAGATATAACGTGCTACATTATGACAACAAAGGCTCGAGATCACACACGAGCCTCGCGTCCGTACGAGACATTATCTCTATAGATGATCTTGCTTTATCTGGTTATTTATCCCAAGATACCTGTCTATTCTAGGTGCTACATCACTGTTCCTTCATATAGCCACAAACTGTTTTCTTCATAACTGCCTTGTTATTATTTTGGGACGTTTGTCTCAACGGTGCGCATTTCAGCCGCCATTTTTGAAAAAGGTTTATACTACTAACAGCTGTGAGCTTCATAACCCAACCGAGTTTGTTCCGGAATCAAACCCATCCCGGAATCATGTAAACAAACACACCCACCCTTAGATTAAATCTTTTGCGCCTAAAGGTAGACTTTGTAGCGTCCAATGGATCGGGGTAAGCGACTTCTTGGATATCATGTCGGCGTTGCGTTACGGCATTCCCTTAGGCGGCTGGGGGAGGGATGGGGAGTGGTTGGCGGACTTCCGATAGGTGATGCAGCGGTTTACGTCACTAAAGTCATGTTGGATGATCTTCACAACGGATTTTTGAAGTTTACAATAACGTCTCTCGACCTTGGTGTTAATCGGAGCGTATTTCGGTAAAAAAGGTCTGTTGCGGAGCTGGATTCATGCATAGTATATATATATACAATTAAAACTAATACATCTAAGAAACTGATTAAACAAAAGTGAGAGTTGCAAACTCGCATTTGCTTTAGCGCTACTGTCACGTGTCATGATGTCATGATGTCATCATGTTAGCATGTTATAATGTCACGGTGCTAGCGGGAGTAAAACGAATTTGGGTTTACAACTCTGATCGATTCTTATTCTCGTTTAAAGTGCCTATGACATAAAATGGTTTATTGAAGAACCGCTAAGTTCATTATGTGAGGATTATTATGGTGTGATTTATTTTTGAGAATCATGATCTTAACTGTCACATTAAAGAATTTGGAAATCCGGTCGTGAGGTGAAAAAATGTCCCATGCCTGGGAACGAATTTGCAACAACGTGACGTCACTGAATACATGTATTTGCAGTTTATTGCATGGTTGATATCAACTCAGTGTCTATAACCCATGCATTCAATGGTATAACCAGCGTCGTTATTATGACGTCATGTTGTTGCAAATTCGTTCCCAGGCATGCGACATTTTTTCACCTCACGGCCGCATCATTTTCAAATTCTTTAATGTCACACTTAACATCATGGTTTTCAAAAATAAATCACAATTCACACATAATACATAAAATTATTTTTCAATAAACCATTTCATGTCATAGACGCAATATTTGGGCATTAATAAATGAATAAGAAACTCTAAGAGTTACGAAGGTTATTTTGATCAAACCGTGATACGTCGTCCCATGTAGAAGAGAGAGATTTTGTGGCAACATCGAGTTCCTCTTGAAGCACGTTGGCTCGAGATTGAAGGAACGACACCTGTTGACGTAACGACTGGATTGTGTCTTCCAGTTCCTGGAAAACAGATTCCAGGAAAACATTTTAAGAAAACCAACGCTTCAGTAGAAATATCTCCTAATATAGAGAGCACTTGGAGACTGCGCTGACCTCCGCTAGGAGCAAATTTCCCGTACCCTCTCAATTCACGGCCATTAAACTGTCAAACTAACTGATTAGGCCTTCGTGCATAATTTTATTTACTCAATTTTCAACGGAAATGAATTGATTTAGGAAATGATTACATTAACCTCCTTACCTTTTTAATGGCGGCCGGCAGTAAACCACGCATTTTATCCTCGTACTCAAATCTTAGTTTGGAAATCTGTCAGAAAAAGAAAAGACGATTAAATGAAGAAAAACGAAGATAAAAAAGGAATGTAATAAAAAGATGTAATTTTATTGGAATCAGGAGAAGCATAGCAAAAAAACATAACTCACTTTTTCCTCCAAAGTTGCTTTAGTCTCTCGAGATTGTTTCTCAATTTCTTTAATCGTCGTTTTTTGACGTTCGAAATCTTTCTCAAGTGACTAGACGGACATAATAAGAAAATAAACAGAAATGTCAAGGTAGGTTTACACGATACGATATGTCGTATACGTTTGTCATTTTGGTGTATGTAATGTATGTGACATTATTAATATAACTAGCCAGTGCCTTCAATGATGCCCGACACGTGGTACCTGGATGATGGTCACGTGATGGTTCTTCATCGCTGCCTTCTCATCTTCATGTTTTCGTACTGAAACATTAAAGCGTTTTTCTTGACTGTTTTGAAAACTAAACAAACAGAAATCAACAAGGTACATGAAATATATGGTCAAACTGGATACATCATTTTCATAATCGCTATCACATTAAAGGGAAATAGCAAGAAAAAATATTGTCTCGTTGAAAGACCTTCTTAAGTACTTTTTAATTTCCCTTTACAGTTTCTTCAAACTTGTTTGGCTCTCGAAATATTTTGGTCAAAGTTATCAGGCTGTCCGCCATTTTGGATATTCACCGTTAAGCAGAAAGTACATGTCTTAATGGAAAGAAAAAGCAGGGAGAACTCTGACTTTTACCGCCAACAAAGGCTTCTCAAATGTTTTCCCTTCACGTATGTGTCATGTAGGATTGCTTGCTGGGTCTAAGTTTTAATCCAGGACTGGCATTTCAACCCAGGCAACGTATTAAAAAGGGCGGGTATTGCTACCTCGTCCTTAGGGCTTAGTTGACTTTAGCCTGGTTTGATAATGTCCCCATGCAATCGCGCGCGCTATTTGCTAAATGTTTACATTAGAAGCAGGGCTGAATATTCAGCATTCATTTAGGATATACGAAAGATATTGCTCGTTATTTTTACATCACTAGAACCTCTCCTTCACGTACTTGATTCTTTCATCTTTTAACGTCTGTATTTCTTGGCGAAGGGCGTCCATCGTTTCTTGTGTTTTCTCCGATCTCACAACGTATTCTTTTTCCATTTGTTTAAATCTGGCATTAGTCTACAATTCATAAACAATTTATAAACATGGCATACCAGCAACACACGCATGACCTGAACGCTACAGTCATGACTCGGCGTGCTCAATATAGAGTTATTGAACACGCGGAAAAGTTGGGAGAGCATGGAAACGCATAAAGGGGCGATATAGTGGGAACTAACTTTAGCGTTTTATTGCCCTCCTGACTATTTCAGTTATTCCCGGTATTGCCAGTTATTTGCGGTTATCCCAGTTATTCTCGGCTATCCCAGTTATTCCCGGCTATCTCAGATATTCCCGGCTATCCCAGTTATTCCCGGCTATCCCAGTTATTCCCGGCTTTCCCAGTTATTCCCGGCTATCCTATAGTTATCCCCGGCTATCCCAGTTATCTGGTCAATGACTCTAATGAGAACGCAAATCATGATGTTATGCTTTACTAACATATGAAAATGGACGAAAAACACGTATAAATGAACGTCGAGATTTCCCGCACTTTCTAGTATTACGTTTATCAAAAGATTTATATGGTTTACTATCCTGGCCCCAGAAGTTCTGCACCGCCGGGTGTTGACTTTCAGCCAGTCATGATTTGGAGTCAACTTCTGACTCCTATTGCTGATTGGCTCGCACAGATCAAAGAATTTACGGGTGTCAGCCACTGGTGTCACCAGATGTTCTCTCGCCGCTCTCGCTTTTCTCTGGCGCTACACCCGGCGGCGTATAGAACCTCTGGAACCAGGGTAATGGTTTACCTTTTCCAAAAGTTGTTCCATTTCCAAGCTATGTTGACGTTGCAACTGCAATTTTTGCTGTTCATATTCCGACTTAAATTTGGAAACCTGCAGTAAACAGTAACAATTAAAGTCTTTAGTGGTATTCGGATATCTTTCTTTTTAAAAACATCCTCAGTGGATAACTTCTTGTGCTTTATAATATACCTGAGCTTCATCTTGTCGTTTGAACGTCTGTTTTTCTTCTTCTCGTAACATTCCTAGTTCGACCAATTGTTGTTTGTAAAGAGACTCCTTCTGAATTAACTGTAAACAAACAAAATAAACGATAAATCCACCAAAAACTCATTAATAATTCATAAGGAAATCAACCAATTGCGTTGACAATTTTTGTCACGTGCAGCTATGTTGACGTTTATTGGTATTATCTTAGGTACATTGTTACCACATCAGACATATTGTATACCCCCGTACCTCTTCTCTCAGATCACAATTTGTCTGTTGTAACTCAAGAATGGTCTATGAAAGATAAGTAAAATGACATTATGTTATACTTTTTAATACAACAACCACATATTTCACAAAACCAGTGCAATTGCAACACAAAACAAGCAAAAATGGCAATAATATACTCACTTTTGCATCTCTTGTCGATTTATTCCGAGATCGAGTTTCAGTGTCCTGAAGTTTTGACTGATATTTTTCGGAATAGATTTCCTAACACAAAACAAAAATATTTCGAATATTTCTGTATTTTTTGGCATACAGTATAGGCACAGAATACTAACTAAACAGAAGGTCATCTCCAGTGCATTTCGCGTAAGTGATATACGCCAGTGATTCGTCATCCAGCCAGTGCAGGTTACAGAGGCAATCACCCCCCGTGAAAACATTTATGTACACATGTGTAGCACAACCTTGTTGTAATTTGGTCTGAAAAACCCGAACAAATTTGCTGACAGAGTGAAACAGGTTGAGTCTTTTTGCGCGTGACGAGAATGGATTTAGCAAAAATACAGAGATGTACTCACTCTTTCTCGTTCATGTTCCTTTGTCAATGTCTCCCTCTCTTTTTGATGTTCTCGAATCAACATCGTCTTTTCTTGTTCAAATGAGATCTTCAGTTCAGCCACCTTAATAATAGAAAACAACATCATAACGCCATATATATTATAACACACAAAGATAACGTGCGGGCAACAATACCTTTCCTTTCCTACTTACTAATTTTTCATGGCGATTCTTCTCACTCTCGATTTGTTTCGTGAATTCCTTGCATTGTTTTTCACGAGCAATTCTTGACTTCTCCAAATCCTCTTCAACTTTTCCCATCTACAGAACAAGATCAGGATTGACACAAAAACAGACCCCCCTGGATAAAGTAGCAACTTCTCCAGTTGCTACGTAACTACTTTTAACTTGTTCAAGAAAATCTTTTCAACTACGCACCGGAATAAGATAAATAAATAAATAAATAAATAAATAAATAAATAAATAAATAAATAAATGTTCATATCGCTCACTTGTTCTCGTGTTGTTTCGTACATTTCCTTGGCATTCTCCTCCATTTGTCGTTTAAACTCATTCAGTACTTTCTCAGCCTCCTCACTCCTCAATCGGCCATTTTCCAAACATTTCTCAAGTTCATCACTCTTTTCTCTGAAACAAGATGTTAAAATGCATATGACATGACATTTTAGCTAAACATTCACGAATGCGTTTGTTTAGAACTTTGTTACCTTACTTCGTTCGCGAGGTATTCAGGTTTAAATGATATTCAATGCATCGTACTTGCATGTCACAATAACATCACAATATATAACAAGTTTTCTTCACATTCCCTTTGTGCTCAATGAAAATCTAAGCGTTTTACTATACAGTCATAAAATGTTGTTTTTTGTACTGACAAAAAAATATCCGAGAGGGTGAAACAGCGTAAAGGCGCTACACGCACGGAATGAGAGCCTGTTCACTGCAGCTGTTCTTAACAGGTCTGAGCCGGTCAGGTAAAACAGCGCTGTCATCATACCTCTTCATAGGTGATAGCAGCCCTGTTCATTGCTGTCGACAGGGTTGTTCCTTTAATAGGCGCTGAACAGTGCTGTTAACATGTAGTGCTGTTGTAGCTAACAGGGCGGGCGAGCCTGTTCATTCAGCAAGCAAGCACGGTCGCAACAGCGCTGCTCAACGCTGCTGACACAACAGTCATCTCCATGCACGTTGATATAGTAGCCTTGTTCAGAGCCTGTTGGTTTTTACAGACATGTTCCTGTGTTTTTACGTGTGTTGGTGAAGTAATTAGATAATCTATATATATAGAAAATCTATAATCTTTTACCTCAATGCATTTTCCCTCTCAGAAATCTTGCTACGGCTTTCTACCGACAGTTTTTTCAGTTCTTCTTCAACATTACGTAACTACAATAAAAGGCGCTATTAACCCTTTGACAGTAACCAGCAGTCTTTAGTATTTTACTCTGGCTAATGCCAGACGGTTTTACTCGTCAACGGGGAAGGCCTCGACGATAAAGGGTTAAGATAAACAACGTCACCTCCATTATCACCATCCAAAGTACCATAATCAACGTAATTATACAGATTACCAGGATATTATCACCATCACTTCCGACAACACCAAAAACACCATATTGCCACCTCCACTGTTATATCGATATATACCACCATCTCGATCATCCAAACTATCTTAATACCATGTGAAAAAAGTTATCAGCCTTTAAAAACTACCATGTTCAAACCATGAGCGAATCGTCGCCACCAGACATGGGGGGCGAGAGAAAGCATCCCACCCCCCTGAGAAAATCTGCCTCTTTGTCAAACAAAATCATCCCCCCTGGAGAATCTGCCTCTTTGTCAAAACTCGAACACTACCTTCTCTTCATACTCATGTTGTAAGTCATGTTTCTCTTGTCGATGATTTGTGACAAGTTCATGAAGTTCTTTTTGTTTCTCAAACAACCTTTCTTTCGTCGTTTGTTGCACTTCATTCACTTGTTGCTTGAGAACATTGATCGTCTCTGATAACTACACAAAGAAAAACGAAACAAAACAAGATTTTTTATAAGTACAATACTCTTTGTTGACGTTAAAAGTTAGAGCTCCACAATTTTACTCGTCAATGTGAGAGCCCCTGGGCCTTAAAGAGTTAGCGTGTAGTTGATTTTTTTTCTTTTAATGGCTTTATTAATATATAAAATGCAATATTTCTTGACTCATATAGCTACCTTGGCAACAGTTTGGTCTTTTTCTTTCTGAACAATTCCAAGATCTGTCGCAGCGTCTTTTTTAATTCGCTCCAAATCAGCCCTTTGATTTTTTACCATGTCCTGCATTTCTGTCTCAGTTTTTTTTAATCTGGGAAAAAATAATGGGAAAAACTTGAGCGGAAGCATGATCAGAATTTCAGGTGCACGTCAGGAAAAGATCTCTCATCGGACACGGACGTCACGAGAGCCCAAATTTTTATTTGAACGAGGAAGCCCAAAATTTATATAAACCTTGTGGTTTCTTTTTGGGGGCTTCCTTCGCAGGATCGATATATTTATAATGTAATTTAATTTAATTTACATATTGTTCTGGTTTTTGGCTTCTGTTTGGTATCATCTAATTTAGAACCAAATAAAATCATTATTTCAAATCAAAAATCATTCATTAAAATCTCCAAGGTAAACTATATAAGGAATTCCCAAATGCAGTCGATTTTCATTTAGAAAATATTACTTGCTAAAATATTAAAAACGCTGTCCTTAACTTTTTTTATTTTTTAGCGGTCCGGTTCCATCTCTTCTAGCCAATCAGATTGCTCCGTTAGCAGTCCGGTTTCTCCCAACCGGACCGCTCAACCGGACCGCTAACGGTCT
>JAOTOK010005563.1:0-12106 GCA_025770025.1 Virgularia gustaviana
AAAGAAAGAAAGAAAGAAAGAAAGAAAGAAAGAAAGAAAGAAAGAAAGAAAGAAAGAAAGAAAGAAAGAAAGAAAGCTTGCAGGGAAGCAAACAAGCAAGGAATGAGACAAGGTCGGAAGTAAACGGATCACGAAGAATGTAGCAAACTGAAGATAGGAGAGAAGGAACAAGGAAAGAAAGCAAGCAACAAAGCAGCGAAATAAGAAGTAAACGAACAGGCAGACTGTTAAGACAGGCTGAAGCAAGGAAATAGAAAGAAATGGAGTAAGTGAAGATACAGGAAGCATGGGAAGGATAAAGTAACTTACAAAAACATCACATTTCCATCTTGACTTGTGTACATGAATGTGGTGAACTTCAGATACTGGTGGTAACTCATGTGGTGTGTCTTCTTCGGAATCACCAGAACTGTCATCTTCATAAGAACCATCTCGATCCTCTGAGCTTCGTACTCCTTCCTGCACGGTCAAAGGGCCTGAAGGCAAGACTGAGTAGTCATGACGTAAGCTAGTGGTCAACGCATGTCTTGCTTTGGTCTCTTGAAAGAGAAAGTTTTCACAAATCTCCACAACAGGGTAAATCTGCAGCGGGTATGTGAACAGGATACCAATACATAGAGTAACTCGGACGGTAATCGATAAAGTACCATATGGAAGGTTGTCACTGATCAGTTGTTCAATGTCGTCCATGTAGTGAAGGTAGCCAAATATACCAAACGTACCAAGGATTACAGATACCATAATTATGGCACCATGCAGGTATCTGGGAAAGTTGGGACGATTTTCATTCATACTGGCCTCAATCGGTATGATCTGGAGAAAGTAGATATGTATCAAAAACCGTATAAACCTGCGCTTTCACTTTTTACCTCCAATCGATCCAAACCACAACACAGCCTCAGTACACCTTAACTCCACTTATTTTCCTCAGACTACATCTATTCTCTTCTTACTTTAACCCACACCCACCTCATTGCACCCCGAAAACGGCCTTCTCTCCACCTCCACTCCATCTTTAACCTCGAACCCCACTCCACCTCAAACATCTATTCCATGTCCACATTCACCTCCACTCTGCATGCACGCCATTCTTAACACCTCAGGCTACACTCTACTCTTGACATCCTTCTCCATTCCACCTTGACTCCACCTTCACCCCACATCTACCTCTACCTCAATTCCATAAAAAAACACCCCTCCTCACTTCCTTTTTTTTCCGAATCCTCACCTGCACGCTACATTCACCTTCACTCCACCTCTCACCTCTGCATCATATCCACTTCTACTCTGCCTTGCCGTCCACCTTACACACCCACTGTCTACACTACTTAACTGTTCCAATGCCTTCATATGCTCCAATCAGTTGACCAAAAAATATAGGAAATGTTGAAAACTTCCAGAGGCTGATCTTATAAAAGTTACCAAAATCCAAACCTTGAAAATATAGAAATGCAAGGTTAAAGCAAAAAAGTAAAGAGTTGACTTTGAAAGCTTCTCTTTTAACAAGTAAATTATGTTGTCCACTCGTTTCCTGGAGGCAGGAGAAATAAGTACGAAATAATGTAGGAAATAAGCGTCCGATTTATAAACGCGCCATCAAAGTGGGCGTAACCCTGCAACGCTAATAAGGGGTTGACACATCACCACTTCATCTTTTGTTGATATATTGTGTTTTATTTTGTCTTCTCCATTTTACTTCTTGTAATTTTCTCACTTTGTTTTGACGTTATAAGTTATTCATATTAACACCTTGTAATAATACTATATCTAGGCTTTTACATCCATGTTATCATTATCTCTGAAGATGTTGTGTAAATAAAAACGGAACGTTATATCTTCCAATAAATATGATTCCACTTTTTATTGTGGCTTTTATCAAAATACTGTGCTGGGCTTTAATATTCATGCGCTTGTAAATAATCGTAAGTCATAGCGTTTGGCGCTTAATACACAGCGACAGAGTAAAACCGCCGGGTGTTAGACAGTAAAATAAACGTAAAATAGATAGTATGATTGGGAGGGAAATAAAAAAATTTAAAAGGTTTGTGGCCAGTGCTTCCGACTTACAGCTTCCAGTGGGAAGTTGCGGAACGTCGCACCCTTTAGGCCCTTGGCGGCATTTCGGACCTCCTAGCTATCCATGGGACTTGGCGAGCCCAATAGCCTGGGAGGAACGGAACAGTCAGCCCCTAGACCATAGATGACTGCCCCTTGGTATCGGTCAAACCTCCACCCTTCATCGACCTAGGTTAGGAACAGCTGAATTCTCAAGCCACGTGTTCCTGGTTTAGGACATCAATAGTATAAGGTAACATATGTCTATTATACCCATACAATTGTGTGTACAGCCATACAATTGTGGGACACATTTGCAGGGCTGGTTAGATATTACCGGTAATCTCCGCAAGTAATCTTCAAAACTTTTCTGAGTGTAAATGTTGGAGAGCAGACACATGTACACCCACTACACCTATTTTTAAGTACCTGGAAGGGTCCTGAAATGTCCAAAACCCCTAATACCCTGTGATTCTTTAAAAACATTCTAAAACATTCAGAATCAAATAGTTAAAATAATCCATGGATAGTAGGCACTTACCACTAATTATAAAACCAAATATAGAGAAGAAGCCAAAAAAGATACAAATGTTGGCAATTGCACTCAATGGACCAAGACTTCGCAGTTTCCGAACAAATGTTTGCAACAGAAATAAAGGAAAGGGCACCAGCATGAGGTAGATGACTTTTGGGGCACCTATGCGAGAAGTCTTCTCTGATGTCTTCTGTAACATGGTGAAATTGCTTGTGTTTGTATGTGTGTGATTCTCAGAGGCAGGCGGAAACATTAGTGTTATTGTATCTCCCATGAAAATAAAATAGTTGACACAAAAGCTGAATTGCGTAACAATTAGAGCAGTGTTAACAATATACGTGCCCCATTTGCCCATTGTCAGGTGACCAATGTCTCCGTAAGTCATTGACATTTCAAGATAATGTCGTTTTTTCTTTTTAGCTTTCTCCAACTCCTTAAATTCACCACTTTCTGTGTCTGCATAAATCGGATATGTTGTTGTGGCCATTATCTGTTTGATAGCTGCATGTTTGCATTTCACAATCAAAAGGCAACAGTGGTCAGTGATATAGGCAATAATAACCAAGCCAATGATACCAAGCTAAATAAACAGCATAAAAAATAAAAATTGTATTCCTCCTGGCAATTATTTACTTTATTGCAATTCCATTTTATGATTGCCTAGCTTTTTTTGAAATAAATCCTGGTATATATATATTATTATTTGAGGAAATTTCAAAATAAAACAGTGAGAGACAATAAATAAAAACATGATATTCAACAATTTAGAATTAAGTTCAAAATTTAAACAAAGTGTTCGTCCGCGTTGCGCCACTCTAACCTCCCTTTAAGTGGCTATTTTTGGTTGTGACTCATGAAAGGTTGAAAAAGTTATATATTAGTAGAGTGATTGTTAGTAATCTAAATTTATTTTAATTTAGTGCATGGAAAGATGAAATGTCTTACTATCATTCCACTTTGCTTGAAAGCAAATGACATTGAGAGATAGTTAGAACCAATGAAGGCTTTGAATACATTTGCAAAGTCTGATAACTTGTTCAAAATTGGGAATCTGGAAAAATATGATAATGAAAAAGATATATTGTTTAAATATACTAAAAATATGTTTGAAAGCTCTGTTATAATATGATTCAGTGTATTGTACAATACTAGTAAAAAATTGTATATTTCATATAAAAACATACAGTAAAATTATATATTTGTAAAATCATATTGTTGTATTATATTAATTATAAATACAATGTTATTTACATATTGTTAGCGATCACAAACTGGTTTCAACAACTAACAACTAAACAAATCACTCTAACTCCCAACGGAGACATTTATTTATATATATTATTATATGTAATTATATTCAATTTAAATCTCTAAATTTCAATCAATCAATGCACCTTGACCGTTGTCTTGGGACTAAAACGATTTCATCTTCTTTGTTGGCCATATGACAAACTTTCTCAAAACTATTACACTAAAACATCATTTTAAAAGAAAACACCCAAAATTTAGATGAAAAGTGAAAGTCGTCCGTCATTCCAAGTCTCAATGGGACTTCCGTCTTTGAATTAGTAATAAGCTACTTATTAACAAATGTCAAATATTTTGTGTTTGATGTCATAGGCTCATAGCTAGCCTGTTTGCAGGCGTTTTTTTGTGAGTTTATTTGTAATATATCTGTTTAAAATACAAATGTATTTGTAAGATTATTAGTTTCGTCAATTTCGTGTTTGACTCAATAGACATATTTCAGATTTTTAGTAAAGGAGCGCAGCGAGCAGTACTGTGTCACCATCTGCGCATCTTTTCTGCGCACGCTGTTTGCAGATGCATCAATTGCTACTTGTTTCTATTAATAATGTATATTTATTGTTCTACATGAAAACACTACGTATTCATTAATATTTCCATGAAAAATAGCATTTTAGCAAGCTTTTGTTCTGCGTATGCGCATTGCGCACTTATTGTACATTCACTTATTATATATTCTATTGTATAATATTTGAATTAAATTTTGAAAATTTCAACCATGTTATTTGTGCCAATAATCGAAGTTAAACTATTGAACTGCACCAAAGTGAGAGAAGATGCTGTAAAACAACAAAAATATCAATACTAACAAGTATTAGTTTCTATTTTAATGGTAGGCGAGCGATTTCCGGCTTGGATATTACCCCATTTAGAGTGTGTTGTGAAGCTTACAGCGGGCCTGCAGTACATGCAATCCTTTTAAAAATAAAATATTCGAGTAGAGAATGTCTTTAGCTTCATTTCGTTCATTTGGTTTATCTCAATCCGATGCGTACTTTTCGAGATATCGGCCTTTGAAGACAGCCACTTCAGCGGAGATTACCGGCAATATCTATAAACCAGCCCTGTAAATGTGTCCCACAATTGTATTTTGGACCCTTCAGTGGACGAAAATATATACTATTGATGTCCTGAAATTGGAACACATTATGGCTTGTGTATTCAGCCGTTCCTAACCTAGGTCGATGAAGGGCGAAGGTGTGACCGATACCAGGTACTTAGTACCAACTACCAAGGGGCAATCATCTATGGTCTAGGGGCCGATTGTTCCCTCCCTCTCGGGTATCGAACTAGCCTAGTCCCGTGGATAGCCTCGGAGGTCCGAAATGCCGCCAAGAGCGTAAAGGGTGCGATGTTCTCGAGGGCGCTAGCTAGCTGAGGGAAGCACTGGTGCATGAAGTAACCTTTTGAACTTTATCTGTGTTCAAAACCCCAAACGGTGCTGGAGGTTCTTTCTATTTGACGTATTTAGCGCGTTTAATAAATGTAAACAGAACTGAGAATGAATTGAAACTGTGAAACAGTGAAAGACAAATTTCTCCCTCCACACATCATGCAACAGCGGACGAGAGTCGAGATAACTCCATGGCATCCCCCCCTGACAACTTTCTAACTCATGGCCTCCATGCATACACCGAACAAGTTTCTTTCAAAGTTAAGTGTTTTTCCTGCGAGCAATTTTGAAGGAGATTGTCCGTATTTTCGACAGCCGAAAGAAATTGGTTGCTTCTCGTTGGATTGCAACCGTGAATTTCGCGACGACAGAAGTCGTTTACGTTACTACAGTGCAGGGGAGGAAGTTAATTTTGATTTGAGAGTGGGTTACAAGAGTTTCATACGCAGAAACGAAGACAAGAAAGACAGACTGGATGATATGTTAAAATGGCTTGTCCGACACCCCGAGAAATTCCGTGTAAGGAATAGTGAATCCGAGGAGAATTCGAAGATTGACCATAGGTATTGAACATAAATTTTTAGTGATAATTGAAACCTATATGATTGTACTGTACTGAACTGTACCAGTGACAGTACTGAGTACATAATAACATATATAGTTGAGGGGGTTAACACTAACAGGTTGTATTGAGGGTTATAGTGTACTATGGCGGTACAAAACAAGCAATGTTATTGTATTTTCATAATCCTTCGGTCAAATTTCATGCTGTAGTTACTTCAAATATGAACTGTATACTAACAACTGGTCAATTTTTAATAGTCTTCACACAGATTTTGTGACATGGAGAGGGCATGTGACTAAAATATTTTGCACACCATATGAGAGGAAAGAGTCTTGGCAAATGGCCCTTTGCTTCTTTAATGGTACAATCTACATTAGTGAGGTAGAAACAGGTGATGCACTACAGAGAAGATTGTCACAAACAGAACGTCAGGATGAGATGTGTTATTGGGGTTATAAGTTTGAGGACTATGTAACTGTCCCAATGGATTCCAACTCAGGTGTCAAGGCTAGCTACAACACACCTGTTAACAACAAGGAAGCTTTCTGTTCTGTCGTACGAACTCGTCTGGACAAACACTCCCTTGTTTATGGAGCAGAAGTTGATTGCTGTGTCAAGCAGTCAAGTAAATCATGTTTACCTCCAGATAACTACATTGAACTAAAAACTAGCAGGATTATTGAAAATGAATGCATGAACTGGTCATTTGAGCGTTACAAACTTTTAAAATGGTGGTCACAATCCTTTTTGGCTGGTATACCAAAAATAGTTTGTGGTTTTCGAAATGATGATGGTGTTGTTAAACAACTGAAGACGTTTCGTACACTTGAGATTCCAAGATTAGTTGCAAAGAATGTATGGGCTGGTAGTGTCTGTTTGAATTTCTCTAATCAACTACTTGATTGGGTGAAATCACTTGTTACAGATGATGAGGTCATATACATGTTGCATTGGAGAGAACCATTCACACATATTGAAATGGAAATTTCTCGAAACATGAAGGATAAGTTTTTACCAAACTGGTACATCAACAGATAAAATACATACATACCTTTTGTAATTGAATTATTTTAAATGCTAGTCAGGAATGAAATACTTTCATTAGAAATAATGATTTGTCATTCTCAGTAGAGTTACTGGGTATTGGGGAAAGTTGAGGGAGCACAGAAAATGTGTAAATCTCCCTTCTAACTTCCCCAAGTACTCGAGAACTTTATCAAACATGGCAAATCATGATTTTATGCTTTTATAATTGATGAGAATTTGGACAATAACCCTGTGGAAATGTGAAGATTTCTTGCACATTTTCTAGCTGCATATGGCGTGAGTGAGCACTATAAGGCATTGAGCATGCATCTCAGCCAAGACTTGTACAGTCAGTACTTATAATAAATTCCTATTGTAAATATTATGTATTTAATATTGTATGTATTTAATCTGTATTCATATATAATCTCATATTTTGTTCCCATGTTCTCTCTTTCTTTTGTTTTTCAATTATTTTTCTCTTTGATGTCCTTCTAGCAATTCTTGGTTTTACATTTCTCTCTTTATTTGTCGCAACAGCAGCCAGATCTCTTGGTGAAAAATGAGTGATTCTTGCCTTTGACTTTTGCTTGCTACCCAATCCAAGACGATCTTTCTTAAGAACTGTTTTCACTGGAAACTTCCTTCCAGTTCCCTCTGGACCTAGACCTAAAGTCAAATAAAACATTTATTATACCATGTTGTTCAAGGACCTGACTAGGTTAATTGAGGTAATTTGTTTCATCATTTGATTGGATCTGATAGCAATTCACCTTTCTCCTTGTCCCATCCTGTTTTTGTCATCATTTGAAAACCAATGTTGCTCTCAGGAATATGGTACAATGTTCGTTCTGACTTATGCTGACACTTGAATAAATGTGCAGTGGATGAATTATGTTCGATCATTGTGCATGTAAACTGTGCATTACAAATTTCACAGAAGGACCTGCTCTGATGCGTAACACTGCTTTCAACTTTGCAAGCAGCCTGTCTGTCTCCAGACATTTTTCTTTTGTCATGCTTTTTAAAGATATCCCAGAGAGAACTATCATGTAGATTTTTAACAATATCCTCAGCAGTTTGCCCTTTATTATTGCACACATTTGTCTGAGCTCCTTGTTTGAGTAACAAGCGAACACAAGATTTTTGTTGACTTTGACAAGCACACATTAAGGCTGTCCAACCAAACTGATCAGTTGCATCAATGTCTTGACTTCCATCCCTTAGTATACTTTGTAGTCCATCAACATCTCCCTCCTGGGCCATTTTGAGAAACAAATTTGTTTGTCTTATATCAGAGTTGTTTGATTTAGATTTTAAACCCTTTAATGGGACTTGTGTCCTCATTTTTTGTTCATTCTTCTCCCCACTTCCCTTGAATTTACTGCTGTGGCTTCGTAGTACATGTTGTGTTTGGTTCCCTGTAGATTCCTTAAGTAAATATTCATAAAAAGCCTTCGCTTCTGTCCCAGAAAGACTTCCAATATTATCGCCTTTATTTTGGATAGTATCCCCAGGTTCTTCTTCAAGACTTGTGAACGTTTTTAGCGTTGAACCACGGAGAAAATTTACAGAAGGGTACAAGGAAACATTTTCCTTTTTACTCATATTGTTAAAAGGGTTTTTAAACGACAAAGCCTTACTGTAAATTAAGTTTGTAATTTCAAGACTTCAATCAGCTAACTTCAGTGTCAGCGAAGGAACAGAGACGGCGCTAAACGGCGGTCTGTGGTATAATTGTATTGGAGTACTTCATTCAAGACGCAGTATGGTAAACTAATTTTTATTAATACTCGTCACGTGGTTTTTGCAAAATTTTAATTTATGCTGACATATAAAACAAAATGGCTGGCGATACTTGGTAAGTGTCTTGCTATATTATTTGTCATTTTCTTTCCCTTTTAATGCTCAAATTCATTGTCTAAACATCTCCCTCAGTGAATAAATAAGTGTAGTTGTGTTTCAGACAAAATTACAGTCTTTTCGACTTACAGATATGGGAAATGGTTGTCCTTAATAGTAATAGTTATAGTAGTCTGTGATACTGAACTGTATACCATTATCCTCCATGGACAAATTCAAATTGTAAATACTAAAATATTAAGCTTAGTTAGTTATTAATAGTAAAAATTAGTTTTTCCTGTGACCACGATTATTAAATAGTACTTAAAGCAACAATATAATATAGAGGACAGCAATCATTTTATAACAATAATTATTATCAAGAATCTCTTAGTCAAAATTTTTGATACAAATGATAGCGAGTATGTATGTATGTAATGCTAGTATGGCGTCGAAACGTCGTGAAAAAACAAAACTTATATCGCTATCATTCGTATCAAAAATAATTATTATATTTAATAAAATATAATTTGTTAACAAAAAGATATTCATCATAATTCATCTAAAATTATTGAGACGGAAGTGAATTATCTGTGAATTTTATTCTGTTAAATTTGATGATTTTATGAACCTCCACGCTCCAGAGTTGTTGTCGTCTGCCAAATATGTCTATTATTGTAGGGTGGCAGACTGTAAGTCTGTTGAAAATCTTGGAAATGAAATCATGGAAAAATTAAATGAGAAAAATCGCCTAAAAAGATCTGGGGGAAATTATTCCAAGGTATGCAGATATCTAACAACAACAATAGAGGTGGCCCAGGTTTGATGGGCTCACTTGACCTCTATAGAGAAGAACAACCTTTTCCATGATTCATTTTCTGCGCAGGTTGATACTCAATGTCGCCTGATGCTTCAGACTTATGGCAAAGAGCTTCTAAAGCTCAAGGGAGACCTTACTAATGCTTCATTCTCCTATCACATGTATCCTTTTCTGTTATTATAAAACACACTTTCCTAGTAAGTCCATCACAGTGGTGGCAATGAATACAATCATCAATGGACATCATTGCTTAATCACACCTTTATTGCAAAGACACAGTCGTGAAAATTGTAGAAATATTCAAAATGGACAAAACACTAACATCATCATCACCATTATCATCATCATCACGATTTATGATTATTATCACCCATATTAACATCTGTATTTTCACCACCAACATCAGCATCACCATCAATATCACCATTGTTAACATTACCATTGTCATCACCATTGTTGTAATACTATATCATTACAAATTATCATCACCATGAACGTCACTATATTTTCATCACCATTGACGATTCCACATCACCATTGTCATGACTATCAGTATCACCATTGTTGCCACCATCAAATCGTCGTGTAGGTCAGAGGCCAATGTCAGACAGCATAAAATGTTGAAGTGGTCCATTCTTGTCTATTCTAAATAGTACACAGTTGATATTTAAATTATATTCCCTCTTGCACCATACCTTGACAAGTATCCATCTTAGAACTGAACGTGAAGCTGAAAGACGTCAAGACATGCTCGATCAACTTGCTACAAGGTAATGTACATTTTATTAAAGTAATTATATCCCTGACATGCTTGCTTTTATTTAACTTGTCTCCAGTAATGCAACATTTCTCATTTACTAATTTTATAGAGAAAAAAGATTAAAAGCTGCTTTTGTGCAAGAATCTGTTCAAACAGATTATGGCAGGTATCACTTCATAATGTTACCTCTTCTGCCGGTGAGGGGTGGATTTTGAAAAGATGCTGAAAAGCATTAGGAGATACATAACTCGTATCATCATGTCTGAAGCCAAAATATTTTTTGTGAGTGAAATATACACTTGCAATATATCAATTCAAAAACGTATTAATATTTCACAAGGAAAAAACAAAGAAAAACATCACTAGATAACTGTGTTTTTAAATGTCAATGTAATAAAGAACTCCTTATTTTTCAAAATTATTTTGGCTGTGAATTGCGAGTTGCAGAAAATTAGAGGTATTTGATCTGTACTTTTTGCATTGCTGCACAACAAAATAGCCTGATTATTGGGAGCTTGTGGCATGTTAACGCAACTTGCAACAAAGTTGTGCAACAAATTAGCATTTCTAGTTTATGCTATCTAGTTGATTGCTCATATCAGAACTCTTTGCAATACAGAGGTGCTCTGCTCGATGCTGGACCATCAAGAGGTTTCTCATCTGATCCATGGTCTGCTGATGTTGAATCAGATGAAACAAGGAACAAAGGAGTTGATGAACTTAGACAACAACAACATCAAATTATGATAGGTTGGAATACATCAAAAAATTTGAAGTCATGAATCATGATGGCTGTCGCATGATGGGTTTTATCCTGACTGATAACTTAAATTAGTTAGTGAATGACCGATTATCTAACAATCGGAAAAACCGATTGCCGATTGCATTATGATTACAATCGGGTCGATTCGAAATCCGATTGTGCGGCGGCGGCGGCACGCAAAAGCCACTCAAGTACGTATTTTTACGATTCCGATTGTCCACCGATAACGCAATAATCGGCCCGATTCCGATGCCGATCATCGGTCATCACTATAAGTTGGGCTGTTACATTTATTACCCGGACCCAGCATTTAAGGACCCTTGTTTTTCAATAGCCATAAAAATTCCTGTCTTACATGGAATTCAAACCTAAAGTATCCCTGCTTAAAACCAATCACCCCCAAAGAAATTAAATGTAGAAAATGATCTATTGTATCTTGTAATTTGATTGTACAGTATTATTGTATATTGTATCAGTGTCAATGGACAGAGTGAAGTGTTGGAGTGATTCTATTATACAATATATATAGACAGTTGTAGGAGCGTCAGTTATTAAACTATAGATTAAATTTGCCTCAGAATAGGACTCATTCTGCAATGCAGGTATTGATATAGACAGTTCTCTGTAAACTCTTCTAAAATATCTAGGTTTTCCTAGAATTTGTACTAGGTCCTGTGTGACTATTGTTTCTTGTATTTCAACCTGTGTAGAACAAGATCGTGGTCTTGATGCCTTGTCGTCAGCTATACAGCGCCAAAAACTAATTGGACATGCTATAACAGATGAAGTTGATGCACAAAATGGTATTTTACATAGCTTGATAATTAATAAACCCATTGTCAGCGAGGCCTTCCCCGTTGACGAGTAAAATTGTCTGGCGTTAGCCACAGTAAAATACTAAAGACTGCTGCTTGCTGTCAGGGTTAATACGATAGTTTTTAACCCATTGTCAGCGAGGCCTTCCCGTTGACGAGTAAAATTGTCTGGCGTTAGCCACAGTAAAATACTAAAGACTGCTGCTTGCTGTCAGGGTTAATAC
>JAOTOK010005674.1:0-13442 GCA_025770025.1 Virgularia gustaviana
AACATTAACTGGCGTTGATGCAGGCCCTCCTCTCTTTCCGAAATTAGCTCGCTTTGAGGCTATCGCGGAGGGTCTGCGCAGGCTAATCACATGTCTATTCTATTTTGACTCGATCAACCACTCTCACATATGAGTGATTTTCCAAATCTTTCCTATTGACTGATCGCAACAAAATACAGTAGACACGTGATAAATATAGTGCAAAAAGTCTGTATAAAGCTAGACCAACATAGATAATGAGTTCTACTGAATTTTGATGCCCTCCAAACCCTGTGTTACATTAACTATGACCTTCGGTAGATACGTTGTCGCCCTTTCTTTACTTTTCTGGTGTACCAAGTCTAATTGACAGAAATTTCTAATTAATACTTCTGAGCCGTTGTTCGCTAAATAAAATCGGATTGTCTTATTAAGGCAGTACAGTTTTATTTGTGATTCAGAACTACAGAACCTAACATTTCCCCGTATTTCACCTCCTGGTTAGAGGTTATCACAAGCCATAATCCGTCATATTGAATTATATTGTTAGAAGCTCGTAACCTATATGGACGGGGGTAGCTATCACTCTGATCAACAATGAAGGTTTGCGGGGTTACCACGCGAAATTCGGCCTTTTAGTTGTAGATTTTTAAGGATTTCTGAAGCAACTGAGCGCCTTTTGAAATCGAACTGGTATCAACCTGGGGCTAAATTGTATAATACCCATCCCGGAAAGCCTTTCATTCATGGTAGCCGGATACGTGGATACGCGGATAAGCCGACATATTACATCACCAAGGGTCTGGGGGGAGAAACACATCTAACCTCACTTGGGGTCTGGGGAGAAAAGTTACACATTTAGCTGGATACGTGGATACGCGGATATGTCTACATAATTATGACCATATTCTCAACCGCGTATCCACCCGCCGTATCCACTCAATAATTTATCTATAACATTATAATGTAATTTCCAACCGCGTATCCGCGTGATGTGCTGCGTCGTTCTCAAACAACCTTGCTTGAAATCGCGTGAGACAGGAAATTGAATACAAAACTGATGGCCAAACTACTTTCATAAACAGTGACGGTCATTTAAATGACCAGCTGATCACAAGTCATAAGTCACTTTGTATAATTTTTAGTAGTCTTACCATGTCTATCACTTTCTTTACCGTATTTCTGCAGCTTTTTCTTTGGAGAAATTGTAGTTTCCAGTTGACGTTTTCTCCTTTCCACTTCTACCTGGTCGTTTTTCGTTTCAACGTTGCCAGAATGCGAATTATCTCTATCTTTTTCGTCGTTACAATGTTTGGCGCTACTTTGATCATCAGTCCGCTCAACCACTTCCAGATTTTCATCATGGCTCGGTGTATGAAACTGCGAACTACTGTTATCATTTGTCAGAGAACAACTGCAGTCCTTCTCTTCAGTGCTCTTAACCGATGTTACGATTAAATCCTGCTTTATATCGGAACTAAAATTTATCACTTCGTCTTCAGATGGTTCTGATTTCACACGCACTTTGGGTTCTGGATCGGGTCGGTCCGCTTCCCAATGTTGAGCAATAATGAAGACGCTTCCTTTGATATACTCTTTAAGTATTTCATCATCGTCGATTTCAGTGCCATCTGTTTCATCAAACACTTTGAAGTCGTCTGCGTCGTCTAAACCTAATTTCATAATACCTGTACAAAATTTGTACACGTACCTTAGCTTCAACAGTGGGTCCAAAAATGCTTTCATAATCATATTTAAAGTTATTTAAAAAGAGAATGTACCTTTCATCTTTAATTCCTCAAGACTATCAGCAACAATAGCCCTCTTAACACTCCTCGTCTTGTCCCAAATTTTGAATAACGGCATTGTGATTTTAATATTATACTTCCTTGTGGTTCAGGCTGAACGACCTCACAATCGAGTGCTTGGCAACGCGTAGACGTTAAATGGCTTCCTAACACGTGTAACTGCGCCGGCGCATTTGAATGGCTTCTCTGTGCGATTAGCCGTTTTTAGCTCTTTTTTCGACAGCCTCTTTCAGAGAACGTGTTCGAAAGTTCGGATCATTAGCAAAGTTTTTCAGACTAAAAACTCAAAAACACGTTCCAAGACCACATTCTCTAAGATAAACTATTAGTGCTTTAAATATTTGGACCCCAGTTCAACTATAGCTGCACCTTTAACGGAAAATCATATTTGGGGGATTTCACAGTCAACTTTGTTTCTTCATAATAAGGTAAGAATCGAATGTTGCTTGTAATACTGCTTAACGGCTGGTTTCATGCAATAATATCGATTAACCAATATACTTTGTTCTTATAGGTTTATTTTAACGAGTTCATTAGCACTGAAATAAAGCCCAACGAGTGAAAATAATTCAGGTAAACTTATTTAATTTCTCTTCCAACGTAGTTTACAGCATTTCTCTTTGTGACAACTGCTAAACTCTACAAAAGCTTACCGTGCCGTGACGTTTCATGTCGACATGCCCTTACTTAACTTAGTGACAGTTGCTTCGCCGTGATAGCAAGCGCGGAACATGGGATGAGACTTGCAAGAACTATGCAACTATGAATGCTAAGTGAGGAATGAAGCTGTTGGAAGTTCAATACGATTTTGAATCAACACCATTGCCCGCGGAGCGTAATTTTAATTGGGGTGGTGGGGGAGGGGCGCTGAGTCAAACAAAAAAACCTTTGGGAAAAGGTTTGTTTCTCTATGGTATTTCCGCATACATCAACGAAAAGCGACTCAAAAATAAAATAAATGCAAATGAAGCCAAACATAGTACTTTGCTCAAGTTTCCAAATTAACTTAGCAAGCTAGCCTATGCATTTCTTTAGATATCCTGGAGCTCAAGAACTCGATAAGATGTTCGCTATATATTAATAATTATATAACTCACTATATAGCTAATTTTTATTACATTAATTTATCTACCAGATGTGGGGGGAGCCCCCAGCCCCCTTTTCCCCCCGGCTCCGCGGTCCCTGATCACACGTGCGGTAGCCGCACAAACTCGGGTTGTACAGTTCGCATAGCCACAGGTATAAGTTTTGTTGGCTTTAAAATTCCCTGCCACGCAGTTTATTTTTCACTATTCTGACAGCTAGTAAAATTTTAATAAATAGATATTTGGCTTACTCTTCGCCTTTCAATCGCACGTCACGTTTCGCGTTCAAACATAGTGGTTTTGATGCCAGAACATTAGCAAAGGGGGCGTTACAAAAATGATTAATAAATAAGGAACTGAAGCTGCACGTTTGCTGGGCTTTAGCTTTAGTATGCAATGATGTTGGTGATCTTGTTTTACCGTTCATGCTGGGGTTCTCTCGTAACGTTTTTATCGTTTTATCATAGCCTAAATTGCCTATTTTTCACATTGCCTTTAGTATGTCATTTATTGGAGATTTTGAAATCCTTGAATTGGCCAAAACTTTGACGACCAAGAAAGGAGCAATGGAACTTCTAGAGAACTTCCTTCCGCTTGATTATCAAATGAATCCCAGCAAATTAGATCACAGGCAGAAAGATGAGATAGCAACGTCACTTCTTCCACGTGATTTCCAAACATGGATACCCAAAAAGTCAACTGGCAATGGAAACTGCCTCTTTAATGCAGCTTCGATTCTCTTGGCTGGTGATGAATCGCTGGCTGGTGTTCTTCGGCTACTAACAGTTGCCGAGTTGTTCGCTTACTCGGAGTTCTACGCTAAACATCCTCAGCTATCGGAGATCGCGCTGGCTACTGGGTATTCTATCCATGCTGTTTTTTACATTTTCGCAAGTAACGATCTGGAGCAATACTGTGGGGATACAGAAAGTGCTGTTCGTGCAATTGAAACCTTGGCCCAGGCAACAGCTAAACCATTTGTTTACTCCAGCGCATTTCACATCCTTGCTCTTGCTTCCGTAATTAACAAGCCCATTCAGTCTGTGTATCCAGATGTCCAATCGTGCATCAGAATAAAAAGAACCTTGCATGGCGTGTTCCATCCAAGAAAATACTTTGCTGCTGATAATGCCTCTCGATCACCAACCGAAGCTATCTCGTTAATGTGGTCCAGGGCAAGCCGATCATCACTGCACAACTGGCAACCAAACCATTTCGTGCCTTTAGTTAAGCCGACGAAGCCACCACATTCGCAAAGAAGTGATGTTAGTTCAACGACACTGCGTAAAGAGAGTAACACCCAAAGTAATCTGACGTGTAAGGCCACTTCGGCTACTTCATCATCTCCCAAAAAGGATTTTCCTTCGCTGTCCGAAAGCATAACTGTCAATGAGCACAAAAATCGACGGAAATGGAAACCTTTCCCTGCTAAAAGAAACGTATCACACTCAGTAGGTTTCAGATCCCATACACCAAAGAAAAGAAAAGAATCAGCTATTGACGAAATACTCCCCAAAGAGAGTAACACCCAAAGTAATCTAACGTGTGAGGCCACTTCGGATACTTCATCATCTCCCAAAAAGGATTTTCCTTCGCTGTCCGAAAGCATAACTGTCAATGAGCACAAAAATCGACGGAAATGGAAACCTTTCCCTGCTAAAAGAAACGTATCACACTCAGTAGGTTTCAGATCCCATACACCAAAGAAAAGAAAAGAATCAGCTATTGACGAAATACTCCCCAAAGAGAGTAACACCCAAAGTAATCTGACGTGTAAGGCCATTTCGGATACTTCATCATCTGCCGAAAAGGATTTTCCTTCGCTCTCCGAAAGCAAAACTGTCAATGAACACAAAAATCGAAACGTATCACACTCAGTAGGTTTCAGATCCCATACACCAAAGAAAAGAAAAGAATCAGCTATTGGCGAAGTACTCCCTAACCAGCAACACAATACAGAGACAATCTACAATACAAATTCTACCTCACTGGACGCAGAGAGTAGCACCAAAGATCCCCAGACAACGTGCCTAGATACGTCCAATACATTGTTTTCCGAAAGCGATTTTCCCTCCATCTCAGAATCCCTAAACATGGTTCAACGAAGAAAGCGACCAAAGTGGAAACCCTTCGCTTCATCCCCAACAGCAACAAGAGTTTCGTCTGCTAGTGAACTATCGGAATCTGTGGTTGTACCTCGTCCAAAGCGTGTATTCAGCGGCAAGATAAGCGAAGTGTATTCCAGGACTCGAGTACATAGGAAAAAACAACAACCAAAGAAACCGCCAGTCACGAATGAAGAGCCCGTGAAACAATTTACCGGGGAAAGTAATAATTTCTTATCCTATTTTAAATCGGCGAAATGTCAAGTACGAAGAGTTGAAGAAAAAATGGATGAAGAAAAAATAAAGGGAGATGTGAGAGAAGATTATGAACAAGAAAATAACGAGAATGTACAAATATTACCATTGCAAGGTCCAGGCTATGAGTGGTATCGTACGAAAGGCGTGATTGCCCTTGCTAATGTATCAAGAGCAGAGCAACGGTTAAACTGTCGTGTTCTTAGAGATGAAACTCAGCTAAAAGCGTTCGTTCCTAACTGTGGAAAGAAATCGCTCAGCGACAACATTGACAGCCTGATGGAACAGATAACTACAACTGGGTCAGTGAAAAGACAGGAACATTTGGACGCTTTAATTTCTGTTGCAAAATACATTCTGGAGACCGGGCCAATCACAGCAACACAAGATATCGCCAAAAAGTATAAGGAGATAAAAGGATTAAAAGAATCGCACCGCATTGAATCAGCAAATTTACTCGCCACTTTGTCTAAACACTTAAACATAGCGCAGATCTACATTGAAGGCAAAGCGTACATTGTCGAGAACAACGGGGCAGACGAGGTATTAAAATTTTTGGATTCAATTGAGAAAATCGAAAGGTCAGACAGAAAGATTGTAAATGAAAAAGTGAAAGAGGCAATTGGGGACAATTACAACTTAGTCTTGGAGTATTTGGATAGTAAACGAGATATTGATACATTCAAAGCGGTTCTAACAAAAATAACGAGTGCGAAGTTTATGGCGTCTATAGCTAACGTTCAGGATAAAAGGGCTTTCCAAAGATCGAAGGATCTTGTCACTCTCAATTTGCAACTTTTCGAAGATATGAAGAAGAGTATTGAAGAAACGAGTATCCCGACACTCACTGGTGAGGCACAAAGAAGAAAAAAACATAGAAAACTGCAAAAAATGAAATTGGCTAAGCTACGTCATGTCTTCGAAGGGCGAGGAAGACTCCTCAAAAGTGAAGAGTTTCCAGATCTTGCTGGTATCTTGGAATTCGCCTTTGGGGAAGGAGATCGTGTAGAAAGAGCTGGAGGGGGGCTAGAAAGTCACCCAAGACTTATTGACACTGTCCTTTATCGTGCTGCGGACAGCAACACCATGATGAAACATGCGAGGGAAACAGTTCTAGCCTTGGCCCCCAAAGGTTTCAAAATCTGTCTCTCTTCATGTTTTAACTACACGCAAAATTACAAAGAGGGCACGTTTCAAGCGAAGAGACACCATTCTGGCAAAGGAATTAACGCGTGCTTATCACTTCACAAACCGCCGAGAACTGGTGTGGAACAGTTCGTGATAAACGTGCACTGGTCCACACACAATGTGAATCTCACTCTGGATATTTCTAATTTGTTTAAAAATGAAACGATGGTCGATTCAAAAGATGCGAAGGCGAAAGTCCATGCTGATGTCTCTCCAGTACAAAAGCCAAGCAAGTCCTGGCGAAAGATTACGCTACCCGATCATGACTGGGCCAGGTTATCCCACAATTCCGTCACACCAATGAGTCATCTGTTCGTGGAAACAGAAGTTAATTTCAAGGAGAACAACGAAAACAGTAACTTTTATCAAATTAGGAGAACTGGAGCTGCTGCCACATTAATTAATCTTACACATTTTGAACCGCAAACTGTTCACCGACTTTTTAATGAATTGTTTTTGTTACTTGTCAACCCCTCATTGGATAGTATGTTCAGGAATCCTGTCACAGGGAAGCTGAAGGAGCACTTCGTTTTCATTGTGGATAATGGCCCCTCAGAAGCCCCATCCAACCCACTGGTGAAAATGTGGTTGGTTCGCCTTACCAAGGTATTGCGGCTAAAATCGGTCACCCAAAAGTCCTTCGCCGAATATCATAGTAAGAAGAACCCAGTGGAACGCGTGCACGCATCCCAAAATGATGCATTATCAAACGAATTGTTCACTAGTAAAAGTGTTCATAAGGAGTGTGAAACAGGAGATCAGAAACACAGGGAGAATATGGAGAGCATGGCGGAAGAAGTTCGTAAATGCTTATCGCGTACCCAATACGGAGGCAAACCAACGCTTGTACTACGTGGTATTGGCGAGGAAGAAAAATTCGTCTTCAAAGATGAAGACCATCTCATATCATTCCTGCGAAAGAGTGAACGCAATAAGGATGAAGACAGTGCACGTTACAGACCAAATGACATTGACCTATGGAATGAAGTTGCCACTATATGGGATCTCGACTACAATTTTTCTGGGAGTTACAGGGATGATTATTATGCAATACAAAATACGTCAGACGATGGAGAAAAAACTTGTTGGGCAGATAAATATTCTACGACTGTTTTTAATTCTAATTTAGTTGGACATGAAGATAGGAAACGTTTTACCATTCAACCAATTCCCGATTTCATCAGATGGTTTATGTCAGGCGGTGAATTACATTACTTACCATTGGAGAAGGTACGAAAATTAACAACGAGAGTCGTTGATGAAACGCCAGGAGCATTTCTCCCAACTAAAATTTTGGAAATTGTCTTTAAAGTTTTTTCCATTGAAATCGTTCACCTATATCCATGCATTGCCTTTCTGTGTTGGTGTACGGAAGATGAAGTAAAAAGACATCTCGCAGAACTAAAAGAAAGGCTAGAAACATCGTTTGCTGATGAAAGACAGAAAGAATTTTGGTCACGACATGACCTATACCTGAAAAACAACAAGGAGACGCTGCAAGGTATGTGCAGGAAAAATGGAGTACCAGCAGAAGGGAAAAAACACGAAATCGTCAAGCGCCTTGTGGAACAACTGAAAGCAGAGTTACCACCAGCCATTGATGAGTATAACCACGACCTCGCTTCAATTCCCCAATCCATAACTGAGATAAATAAAATGTCTGTGTACAGACTCAGGAGGATTTTGCGGTCACATAATGTGTTGGATTGTGGGACGAAAGACGAGTTAGCTTTACGAGTGGGAATGCTTATTAGTGGGAGGAGTTACTTAGCCTTCCACAACGAATTAGAAGCATTGGCAGATCTAATAAATGCCGTTAAAACATTAATCCGCATGCAAAAAGACATGTATGTGGAAGATCCCACAAACTTAATACAAAGTAGAATGTTTGCAACTCCAACTTCACCTAGTTTAAGCACATCACGTCCACGAGACAGCGCATCTATCCCAAGGCAAAACATGTCTGTGTTTCTTTCCGTTCCCGAAGGATTAACGTTGGCGGAGTTAGAAAGCGTTTTACTGCCCATGGAAAATGAGATGCAACTTTACCAAGCCAAGTCTTCTGAAGTGGATCCTTCTACCCAAGTGAGTTTCAAACTTGCGCAAGAATCCATGAAGATAAAAGGAACCAAGGTTTTGTATATTGGACCAAAGAGGAAATTGGTGACTCAGGATGGAAAGCGGGTAGGTATTAAACATTTGCATGATGATTATCAATGGTTACATAAAATTAATGTGAGCGCGTTTATTAATCTATCCTAGCTTTATTCGGCGACATCAGAGAATAAAATAAGTATCACAAATTTTTTAAACGCGGCTGGCTAGTTAATTGTTGTCGTGTTTCACGTCTTACAGTACTCTTAATACGTGCTTTTTTATTTAAACATACGTATACGTCATTGTTATGACGTATAATAAATAATTACCAATATATACAATTAATACATATTATATTTAGGTGTTTCTCATCTATCTAACACCATGCAAACGTTTACTCGGTTTAACGACACGCAACAGAGGTGTGCGATGTAACAATATTTCTTGACAGTTCGCATCGATTGTTAAATATGCGGATAGTTGAAATTTTAAATAAAATGATCGGTCCTATCTTCTTTGTGTGTCATTTTAATTCAAGCATTCGCCAAACCTATTGAAACGGTTCAAAATAACACACAAACAAGGTAGGACCGACATGAACAAAATTTATATGGAGATGAATATGCAAAATTAAGAAAAGGACCATTCTCTTTTTTTGCATGATCCTTATGTTAAGTATTTTATATATCGTTCTAGGTTGGTACAGAGCAACAATTCTGAAATATACAGAGGGAAACGATGAAGTAGAAGTAGAGTTTGACAAAGAGAAAGAGGTTACATATAAATACACATTGGAAAAAGAAGTGAGGGGAAAGAAAATGAAGCTTGCAAAAGATAATAGCAGGCGAATGGAGGAGTACGAAGATATTTTCCAGATTGGTGCCACTGTAGAAATAAATTGGCTAAAAGAAGAATTATCTGACACAAACTGGCCATCAGGTAACAATATTATATAGATCATCAGGGTTTTTTAATTGAATAATAGAAAACATAGAAAACATGCAATGTATCATGTCTTATTTTACTTTGCAGGATGGTATACAGCCAATGTCCAGTCAGTTAATCGTGATGATGATGAGGTGGATTTGGTTTACTTAGAGGAGCCATCATGTGTTTATACAACTGCTGTGCTACCAAACCTTATTTTAGGCAAACTGCGTTTAAAAGCATCATTGTTTTAGTTGTGGTATAACAGATGCACACTACATTGATTTATTTATCATGCTTCCGAGCATGTTCATTTCAATGACTGTAATTACCAGGGTCTTACTCACTATCACGGAATCAGGCCGTGGCCCGACACTCCCTGGAAAGTTTTGGGTAAAATAGTGTATACGTAATTAGTGTTTCCAGAATTCTGAGAGCACTGAGCCACAAATGACTGGCAATTATTGTTTTACATTATGTCATGTTATAACATGCATTGTGACTGAGCTCCTATTTTGGCCTTGGTACTTGTTTTTTAAAGGTTACAGTACATGAAGTACCCTAGTGGTACTCGCCACATTTTGTAGAGTACACTTTAAAATATTTAGATTAGAATTCACTGAAAAATATTGTATTAAACACCAGCAGCAGCCAGTACTGTTACTACTATCATCTTTGATTTTATATAAAAAAGTTAGCAATTATAACAACACTGACGGTACAGTTGACAATAGTTCATAATAGGGGTCTACAAATGCCTTTAATATGTAAATTTTTTATATGTTCATGCAGTAAGAGAAAAATCTGTGTGTGGAAATTATGCAGTATATATTAAAAAATGCAAATTTTTTAAATTAGTATATTATGAAATCAAAAAGGTCATATAATTAAAAAAAGATTCTGGGGGGTCCGAAATACAATTAACAAAATTTCTGAGGGGTTTCATAATTAATAGCATGTGTTAGGGGGGGGCGGGAACATTTGCCAAAGATTCTGAGGGGTTCATAAATTATCAACACCATCAATAGGTATTTCTGGGGGGGATACGGGGAATCTGTGTCAATTTCGCATAGACACTTAGGTGTTTGCCAAAAATTCTGAGGGGTTTCAATAATAACAGCATCATCAATAGGTATTTCTTAGGGGGCAGGATAGATTTCGTGTGAGTTTTTAAGGAAATATGTCTATTTCTGGGGGGGTCGATCAATATAAAGACATAACACTTAGGTGTTTGCCAAAAATTCTGAAGGGTTTCAATAATAACAGCATCATCAATAGGTATTTCTTAGGGGCAGGATAGATTTCGTGTGAGTTTTTAAGGAAATTTGTCTATTTCTGGGGGGGGGTCGAACAATATAAAGACATTTCTTGAGGGTGTTCACAAATGCAGACTAATCAATAGGGGGGTGTGGATATTAAATGGAATGGCCCCACCCGAACGAAAATAATCATAAAAATGGCGGGAAGTTGCAGGCCAGTGGCGGCGCAAGGCATAATGGGATTGTTGCCGAACGAACGATCGTTGAAAAATGATCACAGTTGTTGCCAAATAATGAATGTTTTAACCATTCATTCACATCACCAAACGATTTTGTGCCAACAAATGAATTGCTCTTGTCGAAAAACGTTTCATTGTTGCCACAGAATGTCAAAAACATCGCGAAATATTGTAGGGTCATTGGTAAAGTGTGTAATTCAATTTTGACACAAATCACCCGCCATAGGTATTTAATCTATATATTCCGGGCATAAAATAAGAATAAGCAGTTTTGAAGGACTTGACCTCCATCAGTAAAGACTTGCTAAAGCAGAGAACTGCCGGCAATACCAGAAATGTTGCAGAAGTGGTTGCAGAGAAATGGTAAATGCGGCGGACATAGTTATACGTGAGCAGTGCATCCCATTGGGTGTTTTGTGGCGAAAGTGTTTTCCATCAAAGCCCTACGATTGTGAAAAGTCGCAGAGAAGACTACTGCAAATGCCAGTTGCTTGCATCAAATTTCAACATGGTTTAGTTGTTGTCCAGAAAAGTAGAAGTAACTCTTACAGCGGTGTTATTTCAGAAATTTTACAAATGAACAAAATGACCCTTGTGACAGGAAACAAAAAAAGAAGTTGTCCTGGAGAAAGAATTAAAGCATGTGATATCAAGCACACACAACCTTTCACAACGAGAAGCTCTGAATTTAGGGATACGAAATCTTCGGAAAAGAGCAAAGCAAGTTGAGGAGGTTGCAAAAAATGTGCGAACTATCCGCAGTAAACATAAGTATTTTGCCAAAGTTGAACAAAGGGTGTTTATCGATTCGCAAGGTGTTGATTATCATGAATATCTTTCAAGTGACTCTGACACTGAAAGCCATAGTTCAAGTGAATCTGAATACGAATGCACTGAAACTAAAGATCCCCAACATACTTCTCTAGTGCCCTAGATATAGAAGAAACATTATTAGGAAAGAAAAACAGTATTACCACTGCATATACTGAAGCTAACGTCGTTTCTGAAAGAGGTCGTGGTAAAGATGATATAGATGTGAAAGCCAGCACAGATATGGCTCTTGAGGATTTGAAATTTAATTGGTTTGCTTTGGTCACCTCGCTGGAACCGGAATTCAGTTATCAGGGTTACACACAAGAACACTTCGATAATTTCTTGATGGATTTTGCGAGCCAGCTTCAAAATCTTGAACTGAGTGATGAAGAACTGAAGTTAACAGAACAATCCAGAGTGGTGTACTTGGACGAAATGTTAGTAAAAGAGGCCCAATGGGAAATAATAGTTGAGGAAAACACAGAAAACAATGTAGAAGTGGTAGATGTCGAGAGAGAGAGACAATTCATCTAGGGCTTCGACGCATAAAAGATAAGGCAAGCAAAAGAGCTCGAGCTGAAGTAGAAGCATGTGGTTTTTTAAGAAAGCGGGTTGCAGCCGACCTGATGCTATCACAAAAAGACATCCTGATATTGGAGAAGTAATGGAAAAGATGGTTGCAGATGCGGATATTGGTGCTGATAAGTGGCGTCGGAATGGCATGTATACATTTCCCGGGGATACTAAGAAAGAAAAGAGAATTACATTTAGGACGCTTTTTACACCCACAAAAGTTCACCGTCGTTTACAATTGATTCTCCAAGTCTGACAACCCACACTGACTTTCTGAATAAACACCCAACCCAACTACAAACCACCAGCTATAACTTTTCCTCCACTTCCACAACCAGTGAGGTTTGCTGCGGAGTAGTTAAAGCGTCTGCTATCAACGGAAAGAATCCATCCCAGCATGCAGCCCATTTGATGATGTTGGAAAAAGTCAAAGAGCTTTCACCAGTATTTTGCAAGGCAGATGGACGTGTGAAAGATATAGAATGCATAAGAGTGGATGGAGGAATAGACGAAGGTCCATCCCATGCTGAGGTGCAGTTCCTTTGGACAGAGCGTCATTACCACCATGCTACAAGAGTAACACTTGTAACCACATGGGCAAGTGGTGACAGCTTCTTAAATAGAGTGGAATTGCAAAATGGTTGTTTGGCGAGAGGGCACAACAACCTTTCCATACCTTCAACAAGGTGCGGTGAACCATATAACGATGCAGGTGATTTTGATGAGTCAAAACATCATGAAAACATGGAGGCAGCATTGGAGCAATATGTAAACAGAGCCAAAGGAGTCGAAAAGGAAAAGGCTACTCAGTTGAAAAAAAACAATTACATTCCGTATAATATTAATGTTGAATTTACTGTTATGAAACTTTTTGTTTTGTTTTCATATTAAAGAATATGGAACTGTTTTCAATACCAGTAATATTCTATGATTTTTAAATTAATGTTAAACCTCAATAACAACAGAATTGTTCAATACTTATTGTAAAATTCATTAATTATTCATGAATCAACAAACCAATCAAAAGTCCATATCAGGGTCACATGGATAATCTTCTATACTGCAATAAACACCTCATTAATATGAATAACCGTTGTGATGAATTTAATTAGTA
>JAOTOK010005896.1:0-13432 GCA_025770025.1 Virgularia gustaviana
TGTATTGTATTGTATTGTATTGTATTGTATTGTATTGTATTGTATTGTATTGTATTGTATTGCATTGTATTGTATTGCATTGCATTGCATGGCTTGACAATGTACTGTATTGGCTATGTTACAAGACCGCATACCATCTCAGCACTTAAACCTCAGAAAATGGGTCACTTATATGGTAACCAGAAAAGCCAGACGATTATACTTGCCAATGGGGAAGGTCCTATACCTGGGTCTTCTAGTCCTAATGCACAACAATTATACGTATACTGTACGTTTAAGAACTTTGCCGTACGTTCGTCGTGAACATGTAGTATAATGAAAGTATAGTTTACTTACAACATGCTTTAAATTTCGCCAAGTGCTTCCATTCCACTTGAACACCGGCAATATCACATGCGGTGGCGTATGCTTCGTATTCCTCGCACAAGCAGGACATCGGATGGTCGCTGCAAGCGCACACGTCAAATTCACACGCTTGTATGAAACCGTCATCAACATCAACGGTCCCATGGCATTGCGAGAATGGAGGTTCCTTTAACAAAGCACATTTTTTCTTCGCCCTCAAAGCAACACGTCCAGCAATTGAACAAGGTGGGGGTGGTGGCGGCTTGTCTGGACACGTTTCATTTACTTTCCACGAATTTCCGAAATCTCTAACACCGACAGCTTTGTTTCCGTTCTTCTTTATGAAGTCATCATTTCTCTTTCCATTAAAGTTTCCACAAAGGCCACGCATTTTATTACGATATTGCTCAAAAACTGTTACAAAAACGTTGTAGACACCATTATATCTTATAATGAAACCGACGTTGCTCTTTATTCTTATCCGACGTCCAACTTTCTTGATTACAACGCCTATAAAACGTATCAAATATTATTTTGAAACACTTTATGACAGACGTCGTGCCGTTTTGTTTATTTGTTTATGTGTTGAAGTTTAAATGATATGAAATTTTTTAATTTCTTTTTCTTAGGTATTTTGATAGTATTTAATGTCATGACTACCAGGGCGGTATTTATTTTTGCTAAATATAATGCTAAGTGCACCACTTTAACGTTTGAAAACGTCGACGGCTGAGATGAAAAGTTGTCTAAATGACTGGGAAAAAATTGTCACATTCCAGCATACGTCAATAATGAGATGTGCTCATTTTTCATTGGCTAGATGAGCCTTTGTGTTCTGCACAATGGAAAATTCAGCCAATGAACAACGAGTACATCTTATTAATGCCATATGCAGTGTGACAATTCTTTTCCAGTAATTTTGACAACTTTTCATCTCCCGTCCACGTTTTCAAAGGATAAAATTTAGCAAGAATAAATACGGCCATGATAATCATGGCATTAAATACTATCAAAATATGTAATAAAAAGAAATTTGAATGTTTCAGTTCATTTACACTTTAATTCTACAAGAATTATAATCAAGGATTATAATCGTGCCATTTTAGCACTTTCGAGACCCGTCGAAGGCAACCAAAATACAGCCTAAATCTCCTAACATAAATATCTTAGTAGAAAAGTACTTTATCTCATTTCAATGGAATGAGTTTAATCCTAGCTGCAATTCCTCCACAGTTTCTGTTTCGATTTCCCCTAATAATAATGTTAAGTGTACCATTTTAACGTTTGGAAACGCTGTACATGTCGGGGGAGTAAGAGTTGTCAAAGTGACTGTGAAAGTATTGTCACACTGCATACTTGTGTACACAAGTGTGTTCAATGTTCATTGCCTGGGTTTTCTATTGCACACAAAACAAAGACTAATTTGCCAATGAACGATGAATACAGCTTAGAATCCATTTTATTTACACCTTACTTTTATTACAACTTCAGCCGTACCGTACCGTAACGTACCGTAATAAAAAAGAGAATTGCTTTAGAAAAAAGGTCCTGATTTAATGGTTTATCATGCAATAAAGCCTGAGAATTTACTACCCCACTGGTATTGTTCGATTCCACCGTGCGGGCTCAGAAAAGTGCATACGGAGCTGGAAAAGGACCTTGGGCCGGTGGTACGAACACTGAATAGCGTCATCCAACGAATTATAGCGTTTTTTAACCCTTGAGAAATTGCTATAAAAACTGTGAAATACACCGTCTGAGCTCCGGAATGTATCGCTAGAACGTTAGATTAAAAAAATTCAAAATCTTAACTTGAGGCAATATTGATCAACAGCCAAATTTCCAAAGCGTTGAAAAAAATGCTATTGGGTGGATAGCGCTATTCAGCCTTCGTACAATGGACCCCAGGCCGTTTTGCATGTCAAGTAGTATTCAATAATCTCACCTTGGCTTCTGTAAGGCAAGTTGACAACGATTCCATTCACCATCGGAGGGCCACCCTTATCGACACGAATTGTTAGGCCATTGACAGCGACCGAGAGTGATACGGTACAGGTGTAGCGGCCCCTGCAACGCCTATTTTTAGCAGTGACTTCAAAAGTATTTCCTGTGTCCTTTGCCAAGGTATATTCACAGTCTCCCATGTAATCGTATCTCCTCCCGTCAAAGGTGCGATAGTGAGGATCTCCAGCGGCCATGCAAGTAGACTTGGAAGCTGGAAGAAGAATTGAAATGTATTTTTTGTCAATTGAAGAAATACATTCATTTCAAGTTAATGAAATTTGTCCATGCAACTTGTCTTGCAACACTGACCTCAATGCGCATGTGAAAAGTCAAATATCAGTTAAATTATATGAAATACAGTATAAGCGTTCCAGAAATCCGCCAGAACTGACGTCGATCGCGACGCGAAAACGTGGGACGATTTCGGAATCGCACAAGGAGATTCCGTTAAATCTACAGAGTTAGTTTGATGTGATATATCACTAATTAACCATTCCAGGCACACGGGCTGTTTTTTCATGTAACTTGCTTCGTAACACTAAACACAATTGATGTTACACCGAAAAAATCCCATGCAGTTAATAAAGTCCTTATTATTTGATATTGCCAATTTTTTGAAGTAATGCGCAAATTATGCACATTCACTTGCTACAACAAATATAGCAAACCGTCATTTGATCACCCTGAACATGTACCTTTAGTTTCACATCTGAATCCGGTAAATCCACGGGAACACACACAAGTGAAGGTGTTTGTGCCATTATTGGAACACGTCCCGCCGTTTTCGCATGGGTTAGAGGCACAAGGTGAAGCTGAAATCGAAAGTGATTAATATTTTATGAGTGAAAGCGAGGCAACTTTGGGTATGTGTATGCATAGACTGGTGGAGACCGGAACGATCTTGAATCGGTGTCTCAAGCCAGTTTTTCACTTCAACGGTATCGCACCATTCAGTAGCGATTCCTTTTGTGTGATAGTCATTAGTCCTGCTCTGGTGCTCATGGGACAATAAAATACCGTACTTTTCACTACGATGGTGGAAAAAGGTCCTAATTGTCATAAACGCCTTACATGAGAAGGCTAGGAAATGTTAAACGGTTTACATGACACCAGCGCAACTTCGGAAGGAAACAGAGCCCACAAATTCACCTGCCTTGCATGTCTATTGCTAAGCAAAAGCTACAGCGCGGACGGCAGAGCGGTATGGAGAAAAGATCGTGTTTAGACATCGCCAAGAGAGTAGATGGTCTGAAAACTACATAAGAGTTCGATCAATAGATATCGTTAACCATGTTGAGTTAGGTTTATGCAAACGTGGTGCACCACCTTTTATTGTATTTAGTCGCCGTGAGGCAATGGCAACCTCGAACGTATCTATTGTTCAATCTCACGGGTGAGTAACGGAGTTTCGTTACTCCAATTGGTTGTTTGCTTAAATATACAACAGACATGTGATGACGAAGGTGCACAAACTTGCATGAATCTAAACAATATAATGAGTTCCCTATTGAATTGCTGTGAAGCTTCCACACCGTCTACCGGTACCCTGATAACTGTGGTTTATATTAGACCGTTTAGAACTCAGACCGGGAGCAAGGACATTCGTGTTGGTCTAGCAGGTAGGATTAATTCGTATCTGTTCGGCTTCATTTCCACATCGGTCTCTTGTAAACACAAATACTGGGAATTAAGGCGACCGATACTCATTCAGAGCGGTGCTAGCCTCCTTGCAGGCGTTTTTTGTGGGTTTATTTTGGTGTAATATTCCATCGCTCACCCCAGTTTATTCTTCGCAAGCTTTTCTTGGTGGCCATCTTCTTCAGCTTGCACATGGCCAAATACAAGATGGGCGCCAATAATAATTGCGAAGAGGTAAATGATCGAATATTAAACCAAAATAAACCAACAAAAAAAGCCTGCAAGCAGGCTAGACCACTGAATAGCCAGCAAGCAGGCTACACCGGTGCGAATTAATTTCCACTATTTCTCATTTAAAAGCTCCTTTACTAGCTTCATTAAGAATTCCAATTATTGCTGCTCTATTGAATAGCAGAGGGAATGAAGTGGTGTTAAAACACAATTATACATCTCCTTTTTACAACAATGTCCATAAAACAACTGCAGCTCTAGCCCTACAAGAAAGAATGAATCTTATACCTTCAATTTCACATCTCTTTCCTTTAAATCCACGTAAACATGCGCAGCGGAAGGAAAACGGGCCTTTGTTGGAGCAAGTTCCGCCGTTCAGGCATGGGTCCGAAGCACAGGGTGATGCTGAAATTATAAATACAGGTAGAATCAAGGGAGCACGGAAGAATGAATAATAAATCATGAATTACGCGAAGTATTACCTGTAACTGCTGTCCATTAAATTGCGGCGCCCTTGTAGCATACGTAATACGTGGTTGAGAAACATCCGTGGATTGACTTATGAGAAAGCAGGATTCCTCACTGAGAATCTCTCGATGCTCGTAGCGGTTCCCTTGGCAACCACGACAGCTTTGCAAATTATAGTTGTGGGAAACTAGCTATAGCGAAAAGCTACTAGCTATAATAGCTAGCACAGTAGCTAATAGCTAGCAGAGTGGGAGCACGGCTTCGCTTTTGTTGACTTTTGCCAAAGTGAAAAGCAGAAAACCGACACCATCGTGCTCCTAGCAACAGCAATGTTCCTAGCAACGTGCTACGAGCATCGTACGAAAGGTTTGTAAGTCAATTCAGGGATGTGAATTTCATTTTTCCTTCTATTTATCTCGACCACGTATTACGTATGGTACAAGGGCGGCGCAATTGTAGTTACAGGTAATAATTTACATAATTCATGAATTATTATTCATTCTGTCATGCTCCCTTGGTTGAATTGTAAGGCATCCACAAGGACATTTGCAAGCGAAAAACAACCACTTCTACGGCATGGATTTCTGATGAAAAGAACTATACTTATTTTGTAGTTTATTCTTCAAATGCTAACAATATAAGTATATCTAACGGAATTCTTTTTTTTCTTACAACAGTCGAATGTAAATATATTTGAGATCTCAAAAACCAATAGGTTTATGCTGAGTTTCCTTACAGGTTTCTTCAAGCATGTTCGGCAGAATCCGGGCGCCCGCCTCCTGGGCGTGAAAACGAACTATAACAAGCTTCCGCTTTCGGCTTTAAAAATCCGGCTCAAGGTAGCGTTCCAGTTCTTATATAGTTCAATGTTGTATTGTCAGTATACGTTGTCATTCATGTTCAATTGTTATCATAGCCCTGTAAATAATTATTCAACTTACCGCACAGTCGGAAATTCGACAAGTGTTTCCACTTTACTACAATGCCAGCAATCTCGCACGATGTAGCGTATGCCGCATATTGCTCGCACACACAGGATAACGGGTGTTCTTTGCAAGCACATACGTCGTATTCACATGATTGGATGAAACCGTCATCAACGTCCACAGCGCTGTGACATTGGGAGAATGGTCGTTTCCTCAACAAACCACATTTCTTCTTCGCGTCTTTTGCGAAGGCGCGACCGCCACTCAAACATGGCATCTGTGGTTGTGGTTTATTGCGACAACTTTTGCTGCCAATTTTCCACGAATTTCCGAAATCTTCGGCATTTGATGCTTTGCTGTTGTCCTGCTTGATAAATTCGTCATTCCGCTTCCCATTGTAGTTTCCACAGAGACCGCGCATTTTGTCCGAATATCGCGCAAGAACGGTGACAAAAACATTGTAAACGCCATTATATATGACGTGAAATCCGAGGTCGCTCCTTATCTTTGTTTTTGGGCCATATTTTGTAATGACTATTCCTAGAAAATATTTAATCTGATAATTTTCAATGGACTAGATGGTCTGGGAACTTCACAAAATTTCAATAGAATTTCATTGTAATGTATTATACGTTTACGTAAACGTTGCCAAGCTTCGTCATCACATGTCATCGTATTTATGCGTGGTTGGCCAATAGCGCCTAGAATATGTCTATTGTTCAGCTGCAGCGGTCTGAAGCTGCGTTACCAAGGTCGGTTACTCCTATTGATTGTTTGCGTTAATATAAAATAGGAGCGTGATGAAGACAATGACATAGAAAATGATTTCTATTGAAGTGTCAGGAAGCTTCCAGTTTCTATATAGCTAATTACACGCAGGTGTTCTCCCAGAATAAAGGGTACTTAACAGGTTTTGCCAGAGAAAGTCACTTCGTAATGAAAAACGAATTATAGAAATACAATTATGCTCCGAAGAACCAATCACAAAACGGCTTTAGGGTTTCCACACTCTGAGCCCTACCCTTTTTTAGCAATTGGGACTCCATGCGAAATGTGCACGTGGTATTGTCGCTGTACAGAAGAAGTGAGACCTTGTGCATGGCAAGAATACAATAGAGGTCATGATGGGAAAAAGGTAAATATAAAGTTTGACGACTATTACGATTTCGTACCAATCTAATATCAGATCGAAAACACGTCAACTTGAAATATTTGTGACGCCACTGTGCGCGGAATCCCTAAAGGTGCCGTACATGCCCGTACGTAATAAAAACCCATTTTTTACATTCCAAAAATGTGAATAGCAAGCTTTATAATGCAATGCTGGAAAATTTTATATATCCAGCTGCTTCCCAATGAAACATCTGGACAAAAATACATCATGTGTGGCTTTTAAAGAACGCAAAACGCAGTTAAATTATTTGAATTCCTACTAGGAGTCTCCATTGTGCACATGCGCAGATGGAACTGTAACGCATATCTTCAAGGTTCGTAAATTAATTTATTTTTATATTGTTTCTTGTTATTTAGTAAATACGTATCCTTTAAACAGCATTACAAAGTTTATTTTTTTATAAGGCCTGTGTTTTGGGCCACGAAGATAAAATAGGGTGGGTTTCTTGAAGACCTCGGTCAATAAAGCAACATCGTTTTGCCGTCAGATTTTCTATATGGACTGAGTTCTCTATTTTAAAGTTGATCAGTTTTTACTACCTTACTTACCATTCTTTCTGTAAGGCAGCTTCACCACAACGTCAGACACAGTCGGTAAGCCCCCTTTCTTCACATTGATAGTAATACCGTTAACCCTGACTGAGACGGATTCTACACAAGCGTAAGGGCCCTTGCATTGCCTGTTTTTCGTCGAAATCTCAAAGTTGTTGCCCGTATCCTTCGCAAGCATGTATTCACAATTCCCCACGAAGTCGTAGAATTTCCTGTCAAACGTCCGATAATGCGCACCACCAGTTGCTCTACAAACAGCCTTGTCAGCTAGAAGGGAGATTTTGGAGAAATGTTATAAACATCAACGCAAACCACTGCTATTATTACAACATCAGAACCCTAACGGTAATTCTGCTGTAATACGTTTGTATAGCTACATCAATGATACTGTAGCTAGATATTTAGGTGACATCATTATATGTAGGCTGGCCTTCCCCTAACTAGTGAACTTTGGTAAACCGGGGCTACGTTGCTTAAAGCTGAATTAGCGTTAAAAGTTAACCCACTGTTTCATTTTATTCTATTTGAGTCAATATTTCTAGCTTAAAAATCACTTCTTAAAAATGTTCTATTAGGAAAAATTTATGCTGAGCTTCAACAGCCAAGCTCTACAAAACTGTGCTCCTCAATTATTCATTTACCCAGCGTAAAGCTAGTCGGGCTATGAATAACAGGCCCCGGAACTCCGGTTGTGGTCTGAGAATTAAAGCCTGCTTGATGCATTTTATTGTTACTGAGTGCTGAGCAACAATACTTTGCACTGAATCTCTGGGCTAGGATAGCTAGGATTTCCGTTTTTCGTCGTTGTTTGTATTAAATGAAATTTATTTTCTGATTGCAGGTTTTAACGTTATTTTATGCCGTATACACGTCACGATCCACATGATATAAGACTTCTTGTTGTATACTTAATTTTAAACATAAGGCCTGAAAACTTGGACCACGCAGGAACGTTCAATCCGGGGCAGGACTAGTTCACTCCAATTTAAGACGTTTAGAAAAACGTTAAACAGGTACATGAGAGTGGCGATAGATTTACCAGCCGGGAATCATAATCTTAGGATAAATATCAGAGCCCAGCTTAAAACTGTTAAATGTATAGCCATGATACATAAACACTATAAAAATAAGGAGATAATTTATTATATGTCGCATGTTGAGACGAAACGTCAATAAATTAGCTTCCTTAATTTTATGTTTATGCATCATGGCTATACATTAAGCTGGTCTCTAATATTTATCCTAAGACTAGGTATATGAGAGGCAAATAAAGGCTAAAATCATTTCTAGCGTCGAACGTGATGTTTGGACAATTATTTTTCTTTCGTTATATATTTGGGAGAATTTTAGATTATTAAATCTGGGCTATATGGACCTTCCATCGAGAACCTTCCATCATCGTGGAAAATGTTTTACCGGAACTGTGTAACTAAATTTCAGGATAAACATGTAAATTTATCTAGCAGTTTTTCAAACAAGGTTGCTTTTTGTAACTTTGTTGATGCATGCACTGTTACAAGTCTACCCCATGCAGTTATTACTACAGTCGACTTTACGAACGTTAAAATTATGGTACACATTTGCTTAAGACAAATATTTAATAACAATACGCAAAATTAAAAAAGAATCAAATCGGAAAATTTCATTTGAAACATTTCATTTGCACTTTCTCCATAATATTATTTATACCTTATGGAGCACAAGGCATTTCAAGTATAGTCGACGATATTTACCCGACCAATTACACACCTTGCTCCCAACATGTAGTTCAGTTGGTAGAGCATTCGACTTGTACCCGGAAGGTGTTGGGTTCAAATCGCAGCCGAGCTAAGTAGAGTTTTGCTCTGCTTGCTCGGTATGGTTCAAAAATCACTCGCTGTAACATTTACGAATGTTTATACGCGATTTCCGAAAAAAACACCCCTCGGTTGCTTCTTAGTATAGTTCAGTAAAATAATATTGCTTTCGAAAGCTAGCTGGGCTACTCATTTTACAGTAAAAACATTGCATGCAGAGTTTGTTTGAAAATTGGACAGACAACACTCACACTGTGTTTACAAATACTCTGGCTTCACGCTTCAATACGATTCCTGACTAGGCTTTTCTTCTCTTGGCCAGGCGATTTTCTATTTCCTCTGCCGTCTTACAGTTACTGTGCTCAACCGAACAGGCTTTGTCGTTTTAATACGCGGCCCCGTAGCTTCTCTAGCTTTTTCAACGGCTTCGCTCGTCGGAGCCCCCAGAAACACTTATACACTTGCCATTCCTCCCAGCCATTACACTTTTGTGTTGTACAAAACAAACTGTTTTGTTTGAGTATAGACAAAAAGCTGTAAACAAATGCTTAGGTGCAGTACTTGTTGTCAATTCCCGCCAAAAGGTCTTGTATAATTATTTTATCCTTCTGAATCCCGTATCATCATTACTATCGTCTATGCCCCGCTTGTCCCGCTTGACGCGAACCCCATGTTAAAATAAGGTGCGCCCGCGTACAGTTTAATGCGCGTGTCTTGCTAGTACGTCATGTAAAGATTAGTAACCCTCGTCCGCAAGCTCGGGGACAACATTTTCGGCATGAATACGATTTTACGTACCAGCGAGAGCTTTGGGCGCCACCATAAGCAAGATACCAAGCAATGTGAAAGTCCAGACGACAGTCATGTTGAAAAAGTTCCTAAAAATCAGGAAATTAGTATAAACAAACGAGCATAATTGTGCATCTTGACTTCAGCCAAATTTGTTACACCGAGGGACGATAGTTGGTTATCAATATTTTTGGCGTTTTTCTTCGTTCACCTATCTTGGAATATCCTTTGTCATTGATTGTTTTGTCCAAAATGATTTCCGGTTTTCATCGTATTTTCATATTATTCATGTTGTAAATATTCATGCAGGTTCCCACAAACAGTCCAACGAGCGATTTAATTCGTTTCGAAGGGTTAAGTTTCTAGTGATTCTACAAAGATTTGTTTGAATATAAAAGAAAAAAAATTCTCGCCTGCTACTCAATGACAGTTTATACTACGCGTTTTTTGTCGTTTTTTACTCTGCTGTTTGTTACTAATGTTTTTCCCTATTACTTGCATGTCTTATCAATCTATTACTTGTCTTATCCATATTGTTGCGTATATATCCACCATTATTTAAAGAAGCATACACCAAAAAATCCACCAGAAATGTGCACCAAAGAAGCTTTCAACAAGAAATTGACGTAGCTACTTAAATCTACTCTTGAACGTAATTCTCTTTCACCACATTTTACAAAAAAAAGAATTTGTAGACATTGTTACGACAAAGACAGCTACCAACGACCAACAAAGATCATGTGGGATGCTACTCTCAGCATAGGCAACGCAAAGTGTCGAAGCTTAAAAGGTTAAAAATTCACTGTCTGGAAATTTGAAAGGTGGTATCAATTCCCGGCAATGAGGAACTCAGGTCACGAACCTTTTTGGTCAAGGGACACAATTTATAGGGTTTCTTCTTTCCTATGTCATGTATTATATCTTTGTATTGGAGGGAGATGGGAAATGCATTTCTTTTCAGACAACGACGATTTTAAGAAAAAATCGTTTGCAAGATTACCGAATTAATTAGCAGAAATCCCAAAGACTGAGAAGTTATCCTACTGTAGTTATTGCTTGTAAAAGAAACGGGTCTATACGTTCTCAGCTTGGTAAGATGATAAAAAATTTAAAAAATACGTGTAAACGAGAAAAATCTGTCTTTACTCCATTTGGTTTGTATTAAAATTCGAGCCGTTAGAGTTGCCTGTACATATTCCGTGCGCGTCATCTAATGTATGGGGCTACTAACCCACAGCTTAATAGAATCCCATTTTCGACAAGAGAAATCCAATTTGAGCATGAGTTTAAGTTGCCAAGGAACTGTTACATCCGAGGCAATAATCTGGGATATCACTAAAATGGTCCAAACGTTTTTCCAGTCATTAATGTGATATAGATCTGGTATTTATCTAAATTGGTGGGTATTAACATGAGAAATGAAATAAAAACGTATTAAGCAAGTTTAACCTATGTGACTCTTATACACTGCAAACAGGGACAGCTGTTTTAATGAATTTTGCGTTAAAGGTTATTTTATAGAATGCCTATTATTTCTATTTCTTTCACGAACTCATGTTATGGGGTACCTGTTCTTCCGCGCGTCTAAATTAGTGGACTTTTCTGTACAATTTAAGACCTAAATATGCGAGGTACAATGAACGTGATTCAGTGAAACACCCTTGGTCTAAGCTCCAAATTAGCGCAATGGAAAGATCCAGAAGGGGTTTTCAGACGTTAATCATCTGGCCTACAGAAAAAGATGTTATTAAAGGCTTTTCACTATACACGCGCAAAAATATCACAGGATTGACAGTATTTTGACGACTCAACGATCTCTGAACAAACAGCGGGATCATACTTGAACAGGGTTGTTGAACCGACAGCGTTATTCAAGCATGGCGCAACTAGTTTTTCATACCCGTTGATCCTACATCGTTGTTTATCATTGGAGCAAGGTAAATCATGTCTGTTTTACGAAAATCATTTCGACAAACATTTTTACGAAAAGCATTGTTAACAGGCATAAACAACATTGACACAAGGTATACGAGCATGATACCAGTATTGAATTACTGGATTGGTGAAAACAGCATCGAGCAGTCCGTGGTGTCACTCTGCTCGCGTACATGGCTGCATGTGTGGCATAATATGTATGCTCGTTTTAATACTTAATTCCCATGAGCTCACAAACAGGTAAACCCAGATATCTACAAATTCAATACAACGCGTTTACTGTTGTATAACCAGTCATGCTATAGAATTGTAAACGTCGGATACTCGCATCCCGCTATGTATGGCTAAAGTTGAGAAAAAGGTTTAAATGTTATTTCATTTTTATTTTCAATTGCTTTTCCTTAAATAAAGACAGGAACACAGGCATATGTCTAGTGAACTGGCTCATATCGGAGTACAAATTCATAGCTGGCGTCAATATGTTGTATATGTTTCTTAACATTGTTGTTCGTAGCTGTTCTATATTCTCAAAACAGCCGTGATTGATCATGTTCCATCAGACATAAACAAAGTTGTCCGATGAATATGGCGCGGTAGGGCGATAATGGTTTTAGTCGTGGAATAAATCATAGTAATAATACATCTAGCTACTAAGATCGAATCATTCAACGTGGAATACTTTTGTTCATATATATGTATATAGGTTGATTTGCGAGAAATATAGATATCGAATTTACGTTTTGTAAACATTGCCTGTGCGCTTTTGGTTAAGAGTGTTTCACACCAACCCGTTTTGCTTGACGGGTTTCGTGTCCTAGCTAAACTTTGTTTGCGTAAATCAGGGCTAATTTCGTGCTTTTAACAACGATTTAAAGAAATGTATAATGGAGTGATGCATCGTTCACTATATTCAGACAAGTCTCAAACTTTTCAACTCTGTGAATTCAAATTAGCCAGTATTCTGTATTAAATTATAGCCTGACAAGTATAATAATTGCTCATATTGTTTAGCTTGGCATATTGTTGTAAAACAAAAGATATTTAACGGTCAGGGGCCCCGATCCAGAGACACTTGTCGGATTATTGCCTAGTTAGCTCTGCTATTCTGTATCACTAATTATTCATGTAGTCACGGAGCCTAAGCAAGCTTAGGCCCAGATAGTTCGATTGCACCATGCATCGTTTATTACTATACTAAAGTTCTAAACCCTATGCATCGATTCACCGACCCGAGGTTAACGCCTAGTGGGCGTGTTGTTCGTATTGAATCGCATGGCATAGGTATTCGGTGAATGACCTTCAACGGTCATCGAAAGCCTTCCATCAATTCTAGGTTTCTGTGAGATAATTATTGACGAATGGTCTGTTCTCACTATAATGAATTCCTGACGAAATGGGAACTTAAGTCAGCGCAAGTTTACCCTTGTATTTGGTGGTACATCGAACCATGGGCGTATGGGCCGGGGAGCACGGGGGAGCACGTGCCCCCCCCCCCCCCGGGGGGGGGTGGGGGGTGGGGGGTTGGGGGGGGGTGGGGGGGGGTTGGGGTTGGGGTTGGGGGCGGGTCCCCCGCGG